>JAUELA010040032.1:0-11186 GCA_031471845.1 Boltenia villosa | reverse complement strand
ATCGGTGGGAATATCGAGTTATTAGCAAAAACGATGCGAACGCAAATGTTGTTTTCTTTTTCTGTGACGAAATAATGGCAACTCGAGGTATTACGCACAATGGGAAATAGTGCAATTCGTAATATTGCGTAATAAAGGCCATCGGTGAGCCACAAAAACGGTGCAAACTCGGGAACCCGTGGTTCCATTTTCACGAAACCAGTTTTATTCTGTTCGCATTGTGATTTTACGTATTCCGTACGATTACTATATGGGTCTATCGTGCGCCGTTTTTGCTGTATTCAAAAACAGACAAACAATCAATCAATCAAGCAATCAATCAATTTTAGAGTTTTAGTATTATAGTAGATTTGAATAAAAAATCTTTATTAAATCGTAAGAGAGTATTCCGGTGAATATTTACATGTTTTATAGTGCGCAAGAGAACCATTGATTCAATAAGATTACAAATTGTGGAAAAAGTAATCGGATTTTGGGTTGAAAACAGTTCAATTCCGTTCAAGAGAGCATTCGGTTATTTATGACCGAACAAATACATTACGTCATCAGTGAGGTTGAATTGAAACGATTTAAACACCGAAACCGAGCTCTTTTTAATCACAAGAGCGAAAAGGATTAGTTAATCACCAATCATAAGTATTTTATTTTCTGCCAAAAATAGTTTCTCGAGCATTTCGTGGTTAAACTCTAAACTTCCGATGCCTTATGCACTGGATCAAAGTGAATCATTCGATAAATACTTAAAATAAACAATAAAAACGATCCACCTGGAGCCGTTCGTTATAAGTTAAGTACGTGGTGTGCTCGATTATTGCAGATTCTCAGTACGGGTGGTCTTGGCCTTTCTCTTTTATATCTTCAAAGTCAGTGGGTCTTAAGGCTGAAATACACGTGCGCGGCAAACTCAAGCATTTTTGGTTTGTTTTCATAAAGCCGCGCGTAATTCGATTCCATACGGATCCGCGCGGGTATGTCAAAACAAACTCAAAACTCGTGAGTTTGCCGCGTACGTATAGTTTGACCTTCAAAGGCTGGAATACGGTACGCGTAAACGCACGCATTTTTTGGTTTGTTTCAATACAACCGCGCGTAATTCGATTCCATACGTATCCGCGTGGTTGTAATGAAACAAACCAAAAACGCGTGCGTTTACCGCGTACGTGTATTCTAGCCTTAAAGGCTAAAATACACGTTCGCGACAAACTCACGCGTTTTGGGTTTGTTTTGATATAGACGTGCGGAATTCGATTCCGCATGGCGCGAATTTGCCGCGTGTGTGTATTTCAGCATTTAATATGCGCGCTCAGGTTAGTTTGAAATTCGAGAGAGATGTGGAAGTTCAAGTCAGGCCTGGGTTTATTTATTACGAGTGATTACACTATTTCGGGCTTGCAGACCCTATCCCTTCAGACCCTAAATGTTTGCAGACCCTAAATGTTTGCAGTGAACAAACTACGACAAAAAGAATTATTGTATATAAATAGAGGGCTTCGCAGCCCATGTAGCTCAAGGGCCTACAGCATCTTAATCGGGCTATGTCCGTGTTACTATAACCTTCATACTGTTAAATGGTGTTGACAGGTTCGAAGAAATGTTTGATATACCTTGTGATATCGCGGCAATATTCAGGAATAAATTTGCATCGGTTAAATTCACGATCAGATTTACTTAGGGCTTAATCAATTTTACACACACACAGCATATATATTTGTGCAAGTTTGGCGTGACTTGAGAAAAAAAAACCATGACTATTAATTACAAATGTTAAATATGAAAATGGTCAGAAAAAAAAATAAGAAAAAAATTAATATAAAGTGTATCAAGTGTGCGGGAAGAGCAGGCAAATAAAACCCCGCGTCGGGGAGAAAAGAAATCCCACTCATAATTTGGCGAGACCATTACATCGGCTAAATTCACGGCCAGATTTACTAAGGCTGAATAAAATTTTCACACACCAATACCACAGTATTTGTGCAAGGTTGAGATTTGAGAAATTTAAAATACGAAATAATGTTACTTAAACTTAAGTAGATTGCTAAAACAAAACAATAAATTCTTGTAGATATTTGGTTCGACTCTATTTATCGTTGTATTCCCAGATGAGATATTATATAAATGATTTTCGTCATTTAAAAATACAAAATTTTGAAAACAGCGGTCAGTATAGAAAAATATGCCATGACATTAAAACCAACTGAAAAGTTTATGACATTGCAAGGTGTAATGCAGTGACAACCATGACTATTCATCACAAATGTTAAATATGAAAATTGTCAGAAAAAAAAATAAAACAATTTATAAACTGTGTATTAAATGTGCTAGAAGAGTAGGCAATTAAAACCCGCGCCTAGGAGGAGAGAAATCCCACAATTTCGGCGAGACCGCATTTAATAGTTACTAAATACTACAATATGGAATGCTATGGGAATGATCGTGGGCGTGTAAATTTATTCAGTCTAAATAAATATGGCCGTGAATATGGCAACTGTAAATTCCTTCCTTAATATAACCGTAATATCACAATAAATACTTCGAAAATACCCGTTTCTCTGTCTCTGTTGGTCCAACTCGAAATCGCTGGTTATCATCAAATAGATTGAAGAATAGTCTTATCAAGGGAATTTCCAAGCTAGTATGTTACTGTGCTGTGACATACCAATCAGTGTATATATTTCATGTCAACAGGACGAAATGTGAAAGCACCGTAATATTTTCAATGTAAAAACTATGAACACATTATGCACAATGATTTACAATTTACATGGTCGTGGGCAAAGGGTTCTTTGGGCTTCTGGGTTTTCCCTTCCTACCATGGAGAGGGTGTGTAGCAGTTTGAACCCTGTGGCCAATCCTTAAAGAGTTTTCGGGATTTACCTCTATATTTCTAACCCATGGCCCCCAAAGTGTTCGATTTCGACCCCTGTGTGCTTGTGGGGATGTGTGAGAGGTCGATATATTTCTTTGGTTAAATGAGGTCGATTAATCTTTTGCGGACAAGATCTGACACTACGTTTCATCGTTTATTAATTTTATATTTTCGGAATTATAAGGATAGTATTGTAAACTTATAAGGATAATGGTAAACATGATTTGCTGTGGTTCCCCCTCATTGATACACATAGAAACTGAACGATTGCTGAATTGTGTTATTTATTGTTGTACATATCTGGAGGTTAATGGGAGTGGGTCTAAATCCATGGAGATGGTGTGTAGCAGTTTGAACCTTGTGCGCAAGTCCTTAAAGCAGTGGTTCTCAACCTTTCATGGTCCGTGGCCCCCCTACCGAGATTCTTACCACTCGTGGCCCCCTGTCGTCAAAAAAGACGCAATGACGTTATCCGGCACCAAAGAGTAAACATAGCCTGTTCGTGGCCCCTCGACGAAGGTCTCGTGGTTTCCTCGGGAGGCCACTTGCCCCCAGTTAAGAACCACCGCCTTAAAGAGTTTTCGGAATTCACCTCCTATCTTTCAAACCCATGGGTACCCAAAGTGTTCGATTGCGGGGATGTGTAACGGATTGATAAATTTCTGGGGTTTAAAAAATGAGGTCGATCAATCTTTTTAGGAAAAGATCTGACCATAGTTTTTATTGTCTATTAATTTAATAATCTAGGAATTTTAATGATAATAATATAAACACATAACGATTAATAGTTAACCGGATTTGCTGTGGTGCAAAGAAAAATGCACGATTGCTAATTATTATTTTTTCTATTAATTTATTATTATACATATCTGAAGGTTGGTGGGAGCTATGGATACCATGAAGGGGTCACTGGTCTAATTAATTTCACTTTTCACGATTGGCAATCAATTAACAGACTCTAATGCGCCAATGTATCGGACAACCATAATTTACGGAGTTACGGATGAACGAATTTACGGATTTTGCTCACTGATTGACGGATTTACGGAATGGTTTTTACGGATTCCGTCGTAAGTCACGGACCGACAGACTGATTTAATATCTAAATATCTACTACCTAATCCTACCCTAACCCTCCTCCATAACTAATATTGAATTTATTGATGCTAGTTTGAATAAAGATGAAACAAAATCCGTAAATTCGTAAATCCGTAAATTAGGTTTGATATCGAAGCCAGAAATAGTTCATGATTTATGGTTAGAAGTTTAAATTTTTCATGCCTGTCAATCAACTAACAGACTTTAATGCGCCAATATATTACAAATTATAATTCTCCATGTCGCGATTTTCGAATTTTTAATTTGGACGATAGCTGGTGAGATATTTTTTAACTAGAAGGTGTAGGTGAAATAAGATTTCAACCTTTCTCCACTCCTACTACCCTCTCCCTATCTCTCTTCCTATTTCACTTCGTTCGATATGTATATATATGTACCGGGGTCAGGCCCTCAGTTGTATAGTGGTGCGAAAGATTGAAGTAGAGTAAGGGCCCCGAAGTACCTAAAAGCCTGGGGCCCCGAACGTGGTTAATACGGTCCTGCATATGACAAAGCTGTGTTAACATATTGCTACCATATGACCTCATTTTGGAGGACATGTCCTCTTTTTTCAAGAAAAATGAAATGACCTCCGATGTCACTCGAAAAGCCAAAAAGACCTCCTTTTTGCACTTTATATTACTTACAGTTATAGATTTATGAGGAATTCCAGTTTGTTCGATATGATTCGATACCAAAATCCGATATGTTGGTGGGGGCGAGAGTAAATATAGTTGTAATGCGTGATTTGAAACTAAACATCGATTACCTCTCTGTCTCTTTCTTTCCCTCACACTCTTCTTCTTCCAGTTTGTTCGATACGATTCGATCCAAAATTCGATATGTTGGCGGGGGCGAGAGATTTTAATCTTTTATTTACTTCTACTACCGTCTCTCTCTTCCTCTTCCAGTTCGTTCGATATGATTCGATACCCAAAATTCGATATGTTGGCGGGGGCGAGAGTAAATTGAAACTAAACATCGAAAATAAACTCATAATTTCCCGAAAATTACAGATAGTTTCACTTTGACTTCAAAGCGAATGCTTTCTTTTTGATAATTCACACGATCCAAGCGTAATGGGATGCAATGGAATGCGGGGATTTTACTTATTATCCCACGGGACTTCGTTGCCTAGTTCAGTGGATCCCAGTACGGGTTTTCTTCGATAATTCATATGATTCAAGCGTAAAGGCTAAGATACGGGTACGCGGTAAACTCACGCGTTTTTTTTTGTTTGTTTTAATATAGACGCGCGTAATTCGATTCCATACGGATCCGCGCGGCCATATCAAAACAAACCAAAAACGAGTGAGTTTACCGCGTACGTGTAGTTTGGCCTTAAGGCTGGAATACACGTACTCGTTTTTTTGGTTTATTACAACTGCGCGGATACGTATGGAATCGAATTACGCGCGGTTGTAATGAAACAAACCAAAAAACGCGTGCGATGACGCGTACGTGTATTCCAGCATTTAATGGGATGCAATAGAATGCGGGGATTTTACTTATTATCCCACGCAACTTCGTTGCCTAGATCGGTGGTTCTCAACCTTTTAACACCTACAGGCCGGTGAGAATATCAGAATATTTGGCGGACTGCTAAGACATTAATAAAAAGTATTATTTTTATAGTATTTTCTGTAGTTTTAAATATAATATTAAAAGTGCGAAATCTGCAGCTGCTTCTTTACTAGAACAGTTGATAACTGTGACTGTAGCGTTGTTTAAGAGAGATGAAGCACTGATTTGATGCATCCATTCAGTTTCTCTGATTGCTTTTTATTAGAAAGTTAGGATTATATATCCGATAGACAACAACTCCTGCAGTTTCGGAGCCCATCTCTCGTTTTCCTAAAACAATCTACCCAATATGACATCATAATAGTATTCACTACATGGGTGGAAACTAACAATGAATTTAAAATAATTTTTTTTTAATATTTTTTTAATTTCTGCGAACCGGCATCGGTCCACGGACCACTGGCCTAGATGATCTAAACATTGGTAAAAATTGAGAAATCTCTTACATGGGATGACGTCATCGGAATTTAAAATCGTGAAATGAGAATAAAACTGAAGTTTCGATAAATATTATTAATTTTGTCTTATTGCTATTTTATTTGTCTTATTAGCCTATTTTCTCGAGTTTAAAATCTATTTTCGACCAATGTGTGGAAAAACATTCTTTTAATAAATATTCACAGCTATCATATAGGCACGCAGCCTTCAGCCATTAATTTTGATATTGAAACCAGAATAGAACATACTTGCTGGTTAGAAGATTAAAATTTCCCGGATATGCCCTCTTTTTACGCCTGTCAATCAATTAACAGAGTCTAATGCGCCAATATATCACAAAGTATAATTCGTCATATCAAGATTTTTGAATTTGAAAATTTGGGAGATAGCTGATGGGGATTTTTTTGTTCTCAGGTGAATTTTTTAAACTTTCGCTTTACTCATACTCATCTCTCTCTCTCTCTCTCTCTCTTCAAGTTTGAAGGACATAATATGATGATTTGATTATTGCTGGCGGGGCGAGGGTAAATTTAGCAGACCAATTGTGATTTTAGCATCTATTCCCATACATATCCATGCGTGATTTGAAACTAAACATTGATTATGAGGTCACAATTCCCCGGCAAACATCGATACTTTCTATTTGACTTCAAAACGAATGATTCAATTTATTTCTGGAACATGAAAATATATTTATAACATTGGAATGCGGGAATTTTACTGATTTCTTTCGTATCCCACGAGAATGTAAACAATGTGAAATAATTTCATGTGATGACGTCATCGGAATTTAAAATCGTGAAATGAGAATAAAACTGTTAACTGTTTCGATAAGTGTTATTAATTTTGTCTTCATTGTGGAAAAAATAAGTCAGTTTCGAATTCTTTAAGTATTTTTTCTAAATAAAATATTATTCTCTCGTTTCTTCATGAAAGAATCGTTTTCAGACTGACCGTTCTCTTTGTTACGTCATAATTACTGCCAACACTTAGGATTTAAAAATAAATAATCTATTTTAA
Source organism: Boltenia villosa (assembly GCA_031471845.1). Lineage (NCBI taxonomy): Eukaryota > Metazoa > Chordata > Ascidiacea > Stolidobranchia > Pyuridae > Boltenia > Boltenia villosa. The sequence continues at coordinate 4,180 of JAUELA010040032.1, read as the reverse complement.
TGCATGGTCGGTGGAATTTTTCGATTCTCGCGTTGCAATCTATAATTACCGAAAATCTTCAATTGTTCGAACAAACAGATTTTGTTGAAAACAAATCTTCGATATATGAGCGCCTGGCATTCGCTGACTTGGTTGTAGGAAGAAAAGCACACAAGTCAAAAGCTAATCCTAATCCCCTGTCACGTCTACGAAACCTTGCCCAATCATGAATTTGGAGCGCTTATTACAAGCGTTGATTACCAACTGAATCCTTGAATAGTTACCATTATAATTTAGAAGTCCGCTGTGGACGGACGTGGCTTGTGTTTAAAGTTATATTTTATGGTTAGTTTTGTTCTGTATATTTAGCATTTTTATGTTAGAATGTGCTAATTTAATTATTATCGTTCTTATTAAGATATATCATCATTGTTATTAAGACATTATTGCTGTTCTATGTGGTGTACTGCCTGGGGTAGCACATTTCGTTTTACCACACATACACGTCAAGTTGTTACTGCTGCTAAATATCTCACCCGTGAAGACGGAAAAGGTGTCTGTGCCTGTCATTGGCATTTTTGTAATAAAATATTGTATTTTAAACTACTTGTGGTCGTCTGGCTAAGTTGTGTGCATAAGACGAGTTTCCTGCTGGGTAGTTACACACAGAGGCTCAAGGTGTTACCTCGCAGTGACCACACTCACTATACCCCTTTTATTTTTTATTTTAAGGGTCAGCACGCCCTCTGTTACAGCAGCAATTTTTCACTTGGTGTAGTTATGCATCATTCCCCCACAAACATTGTTGATTGGTGGCATTCATTTTGATTAAAAACGATCAAAAATCGACAATTCTATAATTACTCTGCTTTCTCCTGATAAAGGACGCGTAGGCCAAGCCTTCAAAGCTCATGGAGGGGCTCGATTGTCTTGCGATACAGCAGACGTGAAATATCTCATGGGCACTTCTGACTTCGCCAGGTCTACTATTATTCATGGGGGCATACAAGCGTTGATTACCAACTGAATCCTTGAATAGTTACCAATATAATTTAGAAGTCCGCTGTGGACGGACGTGGCTTGTGTTTAAAGTTATATTTTATGGTAAATTTTGTATATTTCAGCCTTTTTATGTTAAAATGTGCTAATTTAATCATTATCGTTCTTATTAAGGTATATATATCATCATTGTTGTTAAGAGATTATTACTGTTCTATGTGGTGTACTGCCTGGGGTAGCACATTTCGTTTTACCACACATATACGTCAAGTTGTTACTGCTGCTAAATATCTCACCGGTGAAGACGGAAAAGGCGTCTGTGCCTGTCATTGGCATTTTTGCAATAAAATATTGTATTTTGAACTACCTGTGTTCTTCTGGCAAAATTGTGTGCATAAGACGAGTTTCCTGCTGGGTAGTTACACACAGAGGCTCAAGCTGTTGCCTCGCAGTGACCACACTCACTATACCCCTTTTATTTTTTCTTTCAAGGGTCAGCACGCCCTCTGTTATTGCAGCAATTTTTCACTTGGTGTAGTTATGCATCATTCCCCCACAAAAATTGTTGATTGGTGGCATTCATTTTGATTAAAAACGATCAAAACGACAATTCCATAATTACTCTACTTTCTCCTGATAAAGGGCGCGTAGGCCAAGCCTTCAAAACTCATGGAGGGGCTCGGTTGTCTTGCGATACAGCAGACGTGAAATATCTCATGGGCACTTCTGGCTTCGCCAGGTCTACTATTATTCATGGGGGCTGCCTTTGATATCTCCGTCGGGATTGGTGGTATTTATTTTGAAAATCACCCGACGCAAAAAAAATCACGTGGTGGTCACGTGACCTCAAAATCTAGCGTCTCAACCTGCTGAGTACTTTTTTCACTTTCAGTCGCTGTAAGGGAATTTATTTTGTAGAATTAAATAAAGTAAATGCCTTGTATGTACACTGTAACTCGGGAAAGGTGTGAATATTTAATAGATGTAAAACATTAAACAAATAATTGTTGCTTGAGATTCTTCCAAATCTTCTTCATTGCTTCTGATGAATTGAGTTCACGATGCTGATGTCACTCCTGAGCTAAATAATATAAAATAATTGACAATTACTTGTTTATCCTCCCTAGGACCTCCCACATATGTTTTTCATGGGGTACAAGCAGTGGTGCAGTGCCAATGTTATAAGTGCCGAGATCTGGTGGACCTGACAGAGCCTTTCATTTCCTATCAGGGTCGTATTGGGACTCTTCGCTGAGGGGGATTGAAGAGTTGATTTGTCCGAGATTTTACACATATAAAAGCTCGAGAACCAATATCCCAAAGCTTCAATAGTTAATTGTATGACGAAATGAAATGCGCGCGAAAATTTTTGGTAATTGTGAGGAAATGTAAGAATGTGCAATGCAAATTGGTAGTTGAGATATCCATTTTTGTCGAAAAAAATAACGATAATTTCATAACAAGCGACCTAATTTTTCTTCAACTTTTGAGAATTTTGTATTTGGAATTGTACACACTTAAATTGTAAGGTAAATACACATTTAATAGTGATGCAATACTGAAATTTTCTTAACACCGCACGCCACCATCGCAGGAATATCTTCTCTATTTTAACCCCCTACTTTTTCTAACATACCACCGATTTTTAGAGGTGGCGGAGCGCCGCTCCGGCAAGCTCCTGCAGCACTGCACCCCTGGGTACAAGTCTCTTTCGTCCCTTCCCTTCTCCATTTGTCAACCTTTTCATCAACAACGGTTTCAAGTCATGATGTAGAAGGTCAAAAGGTCATGAACGATGGGGGAGGGGTGGATTGGAGGGGTTTATGCAATAAATATAGAGCATTTGTCTTCTAGTATGAATTAAATCAATTAAAAAATGAGCTGAAAATGACTTGAGAAAAGGAACTACAAATACAAAAAATGATGGATCTTTGCTCCCATCTAGCGATGGGATTCAGCTAAGAACGTTGGGTTGTAAGAAGGAGAATTTCTCAATTTCAATCCACGGTGTTTTAAGCTCAAGGACAAAAATTGTATGAAAGATGTATGGTTGGAAAGAAGCGCTCTGTGGGATTTCTGCATTTGTAGTCATAAGTAGCATCCTTAAAAGTATAATGATACCTTGTAGCGTATAATAAGCAAAGTTGAAGGGTTAATTCTCATATTTTGAAACAACTCATTCTGTCCTCGGGGTGGTTTAATTACAAAACCCGTTTCATTTTTGTTTACGAAAATCTCGCGATTATTACTTACGACATTCTAGTGAATTTCATTTTACACTTAACGACGAGAAATTAATTCTTTTGCATTGCCTTCTAGTCATATTGTACGTGTCAGACTTTGTTTGAGGGTCTGTAAAAAATACGGTATTTCTGAGATATTAGGGCGGCTCACCTAAGAACCATTTACTGAATACAACTACATTTGACTGGAACTGAGTACTTTATATCTGACAACTTCAAGTCTTATAAGTACAGAGTAGGGAGACCCCTACAACTTCATCCATGGTGAATATAGATAAATGAATCCTGGACATGGGGCCAACCGACATTTCGCCATCGTTTGTGACGTCATAACTGAGTGGACATTTTGCCAACATTAAAAAAAAATCTTTGTGTGTCACTAACTCTAAACCTTACCCTAACCCAGTGCCTTTCAACACGCGGCCCGCCGGATGTTCAAATGACCCGCCAGCAATGTTTACTCTAAGCTGTGCGCAAAAATAAATTAATGTGCACACAAAAGGTTATTTAAATAAAACAATTTTGTCATAAATGCTTCCAGATAATGAAAAACTAAAAAAGTAATAATTCAAGTGCAACATAATATGGCTCTACTTGACATATACAAGCAGAGCCGGATTTACCAATAGGCTGAAGTAATGGGCAAAGGAAACATATCCGGAAAAGACCTAATGGTAAAATAACATCGAAATATGTTAAAAGCCAAATATATCCATGTATAAGACCAATATGTACTTCACAAAAGCGAAGCTGAAAACTTTGACGACAAAGTAAATGAAAATTTTCACGCACCTTCGACGCGCTTCACTTTCAATGCTGTAAGAACTTACTACCCGAGCCTAATATCTTCAATTAACCGTTGAGAGGTAGCGTAAAGGCCCATCTACACTAGCAGTGACGCACAAATTTGCTTTGTTTGTTTAACCGTTTTCTAAACACGGGGCGTGATTAAATTTGAG
>JAUELA010039922.1:0-11186 GCA_031471845.1 Boltenia villosa | reverse complement strand
CAATGACGCAAACCAGATAAAGTGTAAATAAATGGGAGAGAAAATGCAAATAGGAGAGGCTGACATTTCTTTGCATCTTAAATTCGGTCGCTTTCATCTAACCACAAGGAAGAACGACCTATGATCTCGTTTGACAATTATACATTTCAATTGTTACCTAATACCTTGATCAAGGAATACCGAGAAAGAAATTCCACCAAGAAGTTGGATGTTATATTCAGTCCCTGCGTGTTCATGAAACTGTGTATGCTTCCCCTGCGTGTTCATGAAACTGTGTATGCTTTCAACAACCTTAATGTCTCAAATAAACTTCAATGACGATGTTGTGCACTGTGTTGGTAGGTAGGGCCGTTGCGAGAGAGAAATGCGGGGATATCTTGTACTCGGGTCCTTTGGGGAGACACCGTTGGAACCAATGTGTTGGAGCATGGGGCCACAAATGCAGAAAATCACGGAGAGTGCTCCAGTCCATTCCTTTCTCATCTTCTCCTTAGTTCATGGGTATAAACTATAGTAATAAAAATGGGTTGACTTATGAAAAGGGCCACGAAAGTAACTTTGTCCGCCCCGATAAAATTGCTCTCAAAAGGTAGTGAAACCAAGCATATTGGCTACAAAAAGAAGCCTATTGTTGATGTTGTTGTTGTTGTTTTAAGGGGTGCTAAAGCCACTGATAACTAATGTCATTCAAGCTGTGTGGTGTGTAAAAGTTTGTCAGGGCAGTGTGAATATATGTACCTTGCTCAAGGGTACCGGGTTACTCCAAGATGAATTAATCTCTTGATGGCACCGAGCATGTTCGTGCATATGTGTGATGTAAATGTCTTGACTCGCAAGAAAATTTCCCGAAAATTGAAAAAGCCGGTGCAAGTGCAAGAGTGCAAGTGCAAGAGCTGCTCAGTGAGGAGAAGTTTATAGGAATGTCACGCGAGTAAGTTCAGCCTTATTTAGTTTTCGACAATATTCTAAATGAGATTTGATCTAGAGAAATTTTCAGAATTGTTATTTAGAAATATAACTAAGGTTGCGTGCGTGTTCCATGCTGTTGGCTTCACGCCTTCTTAAATATTCAAGCCGTAAAAAGGTAACCTACTCGAGAGAGAAATATCTTGTTTTTATTTGTTTTATGGGGAAGTCTTGGGTATATTGATTACAGGTGCTTCATACTTATAGATCATACACATATACTGTCAAAGGGTGACATTGATATGACAATTCCTGAATTCCATTCTTATTTGTTATCTTTTGTAAATAAGAAATGGAAAGCATTCCGGAAATAGTTATTTTTCCTGCTGTCTCAATAGCACAGTTACTACATATAGCATTATTTTAATTTTTTGTTAAAATTAATGTATCATATTTACCCTCGATTCACCGGAAGGCCGTAGCGGGCTTAATTATACATGGACTCATGATGCGACCATGGCGGCTTGTGAGCATACTGAACTTGGATATTGGAGAAAAACCGCGACCAGAGCCATGTTAAACCGCTCTGCATCGGCGAGGAGTTCAGCGTCTCAAATCACTTACTCACGTCAAGGCTCAGGTATATTGACGTGTAATGATCAACGAGCGCACAGTGCATTGTGTAGGTGGGGTAGTATTGAATAAATCTGTACAGGTGAAGCCGAGAATCGAACCCTGAACATCTAGGTGAACATAGATGACCAGCTGCCGGCTTTACTATATCAGTCAATATGCAACATCCGGGAGTGCTAATATAACTCGTCTTCTTGGAGGGTAACTATTTACACTACTCCGGCTCCTCTAATCATCTGGCAATCTCCCTTCACACAATCATGGACATGCAACGCGCTTTTAGAATATACAATCTTTTCACAGAAATAATCACAAAATGAACTGTCGATTCTCTTTGTTGACTAAAATGAGTGGATTGCGGAAACCTTAGATTTTTAACTTCCAGAAAAGGAAGAGAAATAGCACAACACGACACAAAATTTCGTCTCATAATAGCTTTAGTATTTCGATAGGACCTTCGAACTGACAGGAATGTCGGTGTCAGTTCCTTTCGTTACTTATTCAACAAAATTTGAAGTAGTTTTTGAAACGCTAAATATCTTAAAGAAATTCAATCCTTAACTTTATCCTTATCCTTGAACTTTACTGGAGTTAGATATTTCTTTATTTTAGATTCGATGAAACAATACATAGAGTTGAATAAACAAGACAAGAATATTTATTTTGGGGAATGTTTTATTAAACCTTTTCTACACCTACAATCTGATTTATAGGAAATCCTACTGTCGTGTGGATTCCACTATAGATGTAAAATAGATGAAATGGAGTTTATCTATGCCTATCAAGTTAGCTTCCTTCGTTCCTCAGTCCTGTCTGACATATGCTATAATGAATCAGACTTCTCATTACCACCAAGAAATCATTGAAATATATATGGAAAAAACATAAAAGGAAAAGAAAAGGACGTAATTAAAATGCACAAAAACAATATTATCTGTCGCCATCAGTCAGACATTTAGTTAAAATAGAGAACGTACAGAATGACTCCATAATCTTTTACAACGACTCATTATAATCAAAACAATAACAACTGATAGGAAATTAGAATAATTATTTGCTTCAAGGCAAGTAATATAATTAACTTGTTTCAGAATGATGTCACCCCCAGTATCAACACAATTACACTAAATTACCTTATTATTAGCGATATCCCCTATAGATCCAAGCAAAAGATTGAAAAAATATACCTTTACTTCCTTCATATACTTGATCATATTCTTGTTATTCATTTTATTTAATTTATTTTTATTTTATTTTTTTGGGGTAGACGACAGAACAAATGCTCTCAAATGTCTAACTCATTCCTGAAGGTTCTCACGTCATTGCGTTATTCTTCTCACTCACGTTTCATTCTTGAAAATCCTTGAAAATCCTTGAATTAAAACATCTACGACTTCAAAAATTAGGCTTTTTCTTCATCTATAATATGACCCGAGCATAAATTTGAATAAACCTACCTCTACTTCCTTTGAGAACTTCACATACAATATTTTGAATCATATTCCTGTTATTCTTTATATTTTTATTTTTTGAAGGAGGGAGGAGGGACACATGCTCCCAAATGCCAAACTTATCCCTGGTGGTTTCTCGCTTTATTACGTTATTCTTTACATTCCTTTTTTATTGTTGGAAATCTTTAAATTGAAATACCTAGCTACGACTTCAAAAATTATGCGTCACGCCATATAAATGTTTACTCTAAAATAAAGTTGCAACAGACCTCTTCGCTGGATATATCTATCTGCCCATTTAAAATCATATCACGCGACAAACAGAAATAAAATAAGTACAGATACGAAAAGTGATCCACTTTAGTTCATCCCTTCAAACACATATAGCTGCGCATTGAGAAAAAAGAAGTAAAAGCTGGAATACACGTACGCGTGCGTAAACGCACGCATTTTTTCGTTTGTTTCACTACAACCGCGCGTAATCCGATTCCATACATATACGCGCGGTTGTAATGAAACAAACCAAAAAACGCCTGCGTTTACCGCGTACGTGCATTACTGCCTCAATATTTCAATTTCTTCCGTTCAGATAATCATGTTCTTGGACGTTTTACAAATCTGTTCCAAGGTTTAGATACGGTATTTACATTTTGTCTCATAATTATGCTGACATTGAAGATGATAATTGGAGATATTGTGACTTGCCAGTTGGAGAATCTCCAGAGATAGGGTTTATGAAGAAAGAATGTAAATGAGGTTGTCTTTCTTGTTTTGTAATACTGATAGGTTTTACAAGAGAACTTGACCCGTGAACCATAATATCGATAAAAGTAGGCCTCGTATTATTATTGACATATCCACGTACAAGGGAGTAAAGTACATTTACTTTGAGGGAACGATATCCAGACAATACCCAACTTCAAAGGTAATGCATTAACCCAGAGGTTTTCAAACTAGGTCTTACGGACCCCCAGGGGTCCGTGAAGGATGTGTAGGGGGTACGCGAGAGCATTCTGAAAATATCCAGTGCAGTGCGTGGTTTTGTAATTACCACACGGTGTTTCTAAAATGTATCCGCTTATGCAATTCTGAAGACAGTAAGAGTTATTTTTAGCTCCGATTACATTTTTATTTCGTATTGTCAAATAGTTTGTTTGAGTAGGTCTTGTCGATGGTATGTAATTAAGAAAAATATATGTATATATTAAGAAGGAATGTAAAGAATATCCTGAGGACCGATCGTTATCGCCCATTCGTAGTCACATTTTATTCAAATTACCGAAAAAAATTTCGCGCGCCTTTGGCGCGCATTACCCTTTTAACACTATTGACTTAACAATCCACCAACAATTATAGCAAATATGTGCCAATAAATATGGCGTAGTTTGTCACTCCTATTCCTCTCTGCAGGGGGCCCCTAAAAGGTCGCAGCTGCCCTGGCCTGCCTCTTACGTTGAATAAATTTTGATTGGGAACCCCTGCATTAACCGAAATAAATGGCATTCACCTAAACTCAAATTATGAATCAGTACTTAATGCTGAGTTTAGAGATGTTCTCGAAAATCAAACAATTGGAGCTCGTAATGTAATAATTGCGCCGCCATATTCTCATATGCCGGAGCGCATTTATTCAAGAGGGCAGTTGTCCAAGAACCAGGGGGAGCATGGCAGTATAAGCGGTTCGAGAGATGGATTGGACGAGTGTTAAAAATCGACGAGTGCAGTTCTGATGATATCCTTTTACACAATTAACATTCACTTCATGTGAAAGGATATGATGTCTGTACAGCGGGACCTACAGAACATAACATGATGTAGGAAGGAAGAGAACAGTTAAATATATTCTCTTGAAGAATGTAAAAACAACTAATGAAATTTCGAACAATAAATTAATCAAAACTAACTTATAATAGAGTTATCAATAAATAAATACTAAACCATGTCTCTAAGCTTCATATTCTACTGAAAATATTGCATTTGAAATTATTTATCAAATTTGAACATGAGGACGATCGCGTTCCTCTTCAAGTCTGTGCTTTAAGCCCATTCAAAATAGTCAAGTTGCATTCCAAGGAGATTAAAATCGGTCCGTTAACACTATTTGCGGTTAAGGGAGGATAAAATGGAATCGAACCAACACCAAGTTCTACAAACAGGTGAGAGATAATCAAAATTTGTTTAAAAGATTAAGATACATTTAAGAAGTCAAGGTCATTACTAGCACCAAAGGTCAACTTCAAAGTAAAGTGTTGGAAGAATTTCCAAGGTGAAATCAAGGTCACGGGAAGGGTATTTGAGAAAGGCAAGATCCTTATCGATAGTTGGAAAGTACTTGACCCAGAGGGCGTTAGTTTGAAAATCTGATACCAATTGCAAGAGAGATCACAGCATAATACGTTCATCCTCTTTGTCCGGAGATCTTCCTCGTCTTCAACACAGACAATTTCATCATTTAAGATCGTTTTATGATATTTTCTTAGCATGCAAGAAGGTTTCTGGCCCTCGTTCATGGAATGGCGGGTGGTGAACAAATTGGCGGGTGTAAGGGTTAGGTTTGGGTGAGGTTAACGGTTAAGGAATTGTGTGTAGATAAGTTGAATGGTTGAATGGTTGTTGTTGAAATGAACGTTTTGTCACTGCCCACTTTTCTCGCTGCTCAGGTTTCCGCGATTTGTTTAGGTAGCTATGAAATCGCGAGCAGTCAGTGTATATTGATTTCACATTATGAACCCCGCTATAACCTCAATATTGAAGCTTTCTTAACATATCGAGGGTTGAAAGCTAAAAGTGATTCCAAAAATCTCCAAAATCGTCGTTTTGAGAAAAACAAATTTTAAAGTTTGAACTGCCGGCTAAAATCAGGAATTCATTCTATCTTTATTATTCTTTCTGAGTTAAATTGTGAAATAAAGTGGGACATAGACATTTGTTGCTGGCGAAAAAAATATATAAATGGACATGGTCATTTCTAGCATTCTAGTTGACCCCTTTATAGTAGGCATATAGCACTGTCTGAACTCATTGGTGGACTTAACTCAATTTGGCACTTTTTGGACATAGTCACTCTTTGCTTTCAACCCTCGATATATAATAATAGTAAACAAATAACACCATATTTTACATGAAAATTATAGATAATATGAAAAATAAAGTTACTGAAAAATATTTATTCAGGTAAAATGAAATTACAGCTGAAACGCGACTAATCCTACAATGCAGCTTCTGCGTTCCCTGTGAAGGACAATTGCAAGAGCTCACGCTGAGCACAGTCTTGTAGTTGGAGGATGTATCACAAATGAGGACAAAAATATTTGTTGCAAAACAATTAGCTTTCAGATAAGACATTTTAAAGAGATTTTCTATATTTAACATCCACAGCTCAAACTTTACCCTGAGCATTGTTGATTAGTACTTCGACTGGGGACCTGCACAGGAGGGGTGCTCTGCTGCTTGGACACCTGCAATTTTTCTCCTTCACGTCAAAAGTGAAAAATGAAGAAACAAATCCAATTGCTTCTGTTATGGGCAATCACTGTTCTCGCAACATGCGCTGATCCAAAAGGGCGATCATAGCAATAGATCCGTTAAGTATTGATAAGGCGGCATTCCTGTTCGCAACTCTCTTTATTTACAAATGATACAGATGTTCGTTTGAACTCCGATCCATCTACGCTATCTGATCATTCATCACACGTTGTTCACCACAAATATTTGTAAGATCAGAGATTCTACGTTATCGCGACCACAGGCTTAACATTGCTGTAATACTTCACTGATAAATTTCCCTTTTTATTTTAATGTCTATCAAGTTTCACGAGGTCATACGAACACTCCCCTACAAATACTGTCTCCAAGTTTTTCTTTTAAACCGCAGACATTGCACGTCTCCTTTTATGAGAAATTTGGATCCACCTAGTCTCGGGAAAACGATTTCCATTCCCGCAATTATTTTATTATTGTTATTGATATTACCCTGTACCCCGGTGTTTTGTTTAAGCAAACAGGTTGCTCAAAGTTGCAATCTGGTCAAATATTGTCTTGATAAGATGACTGGTCTCGTGTGAGGTCTTGAAATAAGTTTTGGATAGATTTCATAGCCGGTGGATTCGTATTGTCATAAGGGTTTTTGAGATATCTACTATCTTCGCTGTTTTCAATGTAAAAATTTTTCTTTGCGCTCTTTTAAAAGCACAATAATTTCCCCGGATTTCTAATAAAACACGGACTCGGAGAATTGATATCCATTATTAGTTCTCTAGCAAATACAAATTCAGGTATAATGTAAAGCATAAGTTACAACAGTTTGCATCTACATTGCATGTACACACCACCCAAGACTTTTCCGAAATTTAATGGTATCATCAACATTCTTGCAATTTCTACCATCTTTGTCGTTTTCAATATAACAATTGTTCTAAACGCTTTGCTATGAGCGCAATAACTTTTCCATGATTTATAATAAGATTCGCATTCATTCATGTATATTGTAAAGTACGAGTTACAACAGTTTTCTTCCACATTATATGTACACAAGACCCAAGACTTTGTTTCCGGATTTTATAATCCTGGTTTGAGAATCTTTTTGACTCCTGATTCACATGCATCCACAATTAGAAGAGAGCATAGGTAGTTCACTGCACGATTAGGTATGAATTAACAAAAAAAAACATACTTTTAACAACCTGGAATTCGCCAGCCAAGTGGTCAACGATTACATTGTATATTTAACTCTAACCGAGTTGAAAGACGAATAGTAATAGATGGGAGAAGAGTCATCAGCAGGCCACGCACTTGAACGAATGAACTTTTGATCTCCCCATATCTAAAGCCCTTAAGTATTATAGTGATGAAACAATAAGTACCATAGTGATGAAACAATTGAAATCACATGACCACTGATAACGGCATTATGACAGATCTCCTTGTTTACGCACTCGAAAGCGATAATAGGTCGAGCTGACGACAACCAAAATCCTGCTTTCTGTCGTCATAATGAAACAAGATTATGGTTGTGAGGTCATAGGTTCAATTGTTGTGAATCAGATGGCACCATTTTGAAACTGCTAAATGACGAGCGCGCTTGACAGACTCCGTTAATTGAAAATGCATTTATCTTCGGATGTTTGTATTAAAGTATTATCCATGCTTTCAAATACTTGACTCATTTGATACGGTCAATTACAAATCCAGCTCGCTATCAATGCAGATGATAATCCACAACTATTTCTCAATGGCTGAATCATTGTTAATTAGCGGTAGATTTCTGTTTGGAAATTGAGTCAAATATATTGCTCACAGGCTGCATCGCAGATAAAATACATGGAATGGTATTAAAATAATCAATTCTTAATCTCCTATATCAGCAACGACTGCACTCCCCATTAACACTGTACCAGAACACAATAAATGATTGAGGTGGAAAGAAGTAGAAATATTTAAACTATATCAATCTACTATCATTACCAAGTTACGCATGGTTTGAATAATGCTACTATTGTGATGTCAATGTGACGGTGTACACGTGACCTGTAAACATCCCTCTTCCGAGATGAAAAATGACGACATGACGCGTCACAAAGGTCCTTCTATGACGTAGTGTCGAAAGATTATAGACATCCGTTCAGCAGGAATGATAGCATTGTTAAACGTCACTATACCGATTGTGTCACAATAATGGCACTTTTCACTCAATTTTCTATCTAAACAACCATTTTAATTAATTTTGGAATGAAAGTGGTCGTGTTCTGGCAATTCTGATATCCGCTGACCATCCGGTCAGTTTAGAATTGGAATTTATACTTGCTCAAGGGGAAACTGAGAAAAATTAATCAGGGGTTTCCAGGTGCGCTGAGATAGCATATCATGGGTCGTCTGTCAAATAAAGAAAGTATATACTATAAAACAATTATTTTTCGAATAGAATTATTAAATAACTTTTAAAGTACACTTTATTTTACTAAAAGTAGAATTAATATTGATTTGTGTTTAGTTGACTAAAATTTAAAATAAAATTCCATTTCTTTTTGTAATTTAGGTTGTCTCAAGTGATATTGTTGAAGTTTGTAAAGGAAATCATTTTTTCTTGAAATTGCAGAATCTTCTCTGACAAACTTCCAACAATTATAACAGTCACAGGCAATCGCCAATGACTCGCCATCGACTGAAATATTTCTATTACGTAATGATTATATGTCTGTCCGCTGGCCGAACGGGTAAAGCCGTCGGCTGGTCATCTATGCTCTCCTAGGTGTTCTGAATTCGAATCTCGGATTCACTTGCATAGATTTATTCAGCACATACACGATGTTGTACGCTTGTTGATCACCTCACTTCACTATATGCCGTGGTGGCGTGATGGTCTAGGGGTTCGAGATTGCGCCTCGGACCATGAAGGTTTGGGTTCAAATCTACCGATTGCCGCGTATATCCTTCAGCAAGATATCGTTCGCCCAGCTGGGCGGTAGCTTACTCGATTCACGTATGACCATCCATGGAATCGAGTCGTAATCGCTACCGTCTCACACATACAATCATACAAATAAATAAAATTATATGCGCCGTGTTCACCCTTGAGCCTTGACGTGAGTAAGAGACTGGGGACGCTGAACTCATCGCCGGCACATAGCATCATGCTCGCAAGCCGGCTTGGTCGCATTATGCGTCGATGTATACGCTCGCTACGGCTTTCCGGTGAATCCGAGGATAAATACGATCAATCAACAACAAAAATACACTTGGTCTGAGCCAAGAGGTCGAAATTTGATTATATCCTATATTAAAATGGTTTAAAACACCCCAACCAAAGCCTTTAAGGCTACCTTTAATGATAGAGTTTCAGATAACGTCTGATTTGTATTTGTTGGATGTCAGTGGTTGATCTTGAAATAGACACCACGTGATTAAAATGTATTCTAGGATGAAGTTTCTAATGAACAGTAAATGAGTAGCGCTTTGTTGTTATAACAATTCTTCAGAAATTGATTAAACGATGCAGATTGTGTCGGATAGTGAGTGTTAATACAGACAAGATGTTACCCGGCATTTCCTTACAGTAAAAATAAACTGTAATGAAGTTTTACAGAACCATTTTGTTACTAAATGATATAAAATATCTTAAATTGTTACTGAACATCAAAATATAGATTTAAATAATATTTCTTCGTCTGTTAATTTAAGATTACTCTAACTGAATGATCAACCTTTCCAATACATTTAAATACTTGTTGTTCAAGGGATTCGGGTTTGCGAAGTAAAATATCTCACAAGAACTGAAAATTTCGTGTTTGCAACACACTGTAGTAATATCATTTTGTCTGTAACGTTGTATCGCATCTTGCACGAATATATTTTTTTCACAAAAGGAGCAACTAACCGTACTGGAAACTATTTATGACGTAAAACGTAAATTACGTCACAACGTCATCCACCCCCTCACGGTTTCGTACAAAGCGTTATATATATATATATATATATCACAATATTGATTATCCTACCTCATCTGAAACCAGTCACGTGACTTTTGAAGACGTCATCACCCAACGTCCATCAGCGTGGGTGGCCAATGTAGAAATCGGATGCCCTATGACACCGGATAATGTGGTCGCCCAGAGAGTCTTTTTCCTGTTAATGAACCTGTATTTCGACCAGACCTCGTCCTAGTCGTCTTCTGTCGAGACCTTTTCCTATAGTCGTCTTCCGGAAAGTTGAGCGTTTTAAAATCTTTTTTTCAAAAAGAGCCCTTGTATTCTTAAACACTGTCTAATCTGTATGCAAACCGCGAACATCCTCGAGAAGTCGGCTTTAGGTGATTGAAGTCGACAACACACCTCTTGTTACGTTACAATGTCGTAACATTTCCTTCCTATTTACTATTATTTCCTAATAAAGAAAAGGAAGCGACGAAATTGCATCCTATTGTCCGATGCTTTATGATGTAACATTTATTTTTGTTTTCCTTCTAATTTTGTTTGTGACGTCAATGAGTGAGACAAATATTGCTTACTATAAATGGAGACCGATGCAATTGAACTGGAGGGTAATCATCCGTCGCACCTAAAAGACTTGAAACAACAAAACAGTTCAAAGCAACAACGATAGATAATGAAGGGATCGAAGGGTGCCTGCTAACAGTGCTGGGTGAAATTTCGATTCTTCAGTAAAAGCATTATTTTTAATCTTGAGCGAACCGAATGAGGT
>JAUELA010039815.1:0-11187 GCA_031471845.1 Boltenia villosa | reverse complement strand
ATAAATAAATCGGAAAACATGTATGTCGTGTAACACTAATATGACGCAATTCGTTTTTACTCACATTTTTGTCCTCACGAGTTAATACATTTTCATGACGGTGTTTCCTTGTCTAAACACCAATAATTAATATTTTTCAAAACGTCTTTCTCGGCTTTTCTAAGTCGCTTCATCTATTTTATTTATTGAAAATATACTTTCCAAACGATTTGGTTTCACACCGCAGTGAGTTCGTATGATTTAAGATAAATGCGTGGGTACGAGTTCAACATTCTTTCAGCGAAAATCTACCACATAAGGTCAAATTATACTTGATCGCTAAATTATATAACCATCGCAACTACTCTATTCTTCTTTAGACTATCCATCTATCTATTCTCTTTGACCTTCCTAAATAGCAAAATCTCGTAGATATTAATAATGAACTATCGGTAACTCATCTGCCAATATTACCTTGAAAACTAAATGAAAAAACGTTAATATCAATTACAATAGCAACAGGACATTAACTTATGCTCTCACAATGTGCACTTGCTCTTTTCCCTTTCTCACTAAGTTATTAGAATTTTCTTGCAATCTACTAATTCTACCTAAACAAACTCGGTATATATTGAATTTTAGCTGCGAAATATATTATTAGATATACTTTGTCTATATGTCTTCAACGCAAATGAAATAACTCTATTTACAAGGTATTTCAATTTTTATAATACTTCTCAACATTGCCTTTTCCCTTAAAATGCATTCTTCCCTCAAATTTTACACCGATAACTACCCTTGATTAGACCTTAAGCAATTATCTCGAAAACTGATGACTCTTATCTGGGATAATATAAACCAACAAGTTAATTCACATTGCCAACACGATCACTACTGATAAACATTTATTTTTGCCTCGTTTTAAAAAAGAGAAGCATTTAGAGAATAGAGTGATTTCATTTGGCTCGAAACTATCTAGACAACGTATATATGATAATACACCTTACAACTGAAAAATATGATAATATGTTTTGCAATAAAAAAATAAATAATGTGATTTGCAACTAAAAAAATCAAGATTCCAGAATTCACATTGCGCTTGGTTTCGATTGCACGTACCCACAATAGAGGGCCAGATTGTGACTATCAAAACACGCATTTTGAACGTTACTATCGCTCAATGCTTAAAATCGAATAGTGATATTAGTTCTGGGTTAAGGTATTGGACTTGCATATCACACACAGAAACACAAACACGTGCACGGACAGTCAGTGTTTTCTAGATTGATTACAATTACTGTCATACTTGTGGGCATCAGATACAAACAGAAAAACCCCAAGATATTTCAGAACTTTAAACCCTTCCTCCTTCCTTGCCAGAATTTTGGCATTGATACCATTTGTGGTAAAACCATATAAATTGCGATTTCGGTAATATGGCTTCCCTAACCTAAGTTCATGTAACTTGAATCCACACCACATATATGTAAACTTTTGAGCAAATTTCTGGCATCTTATTAATCAATGCTATTCGGTAGGGCTACCCTAAGATACGCTTATATAACTGAAATATAAGTATGTGTTAAATACTCCAATCTGTGTAAACTTTTTACTAAATATCTGCCAACTGAACTGTATAAGATCCTCCATTAGATCCTGATGCTGTCCAAGCTAATAATTAATTCAAACCTCAGCTTCAAACATATCATAGCACCAAATACTGTATTCAAACTGCTAATGAGAACTTTACCTCTCAACTGTCTAAATCATGAGGACATCTGCAATGACATAACACAGGGAATCATCTCGATCTCAGTCACAATTCTAAACACCACACTATTTTTCTACCATGTAGACAATATACCATAGCTTCACCTAGATACCTGTCGATTGGCAAGTTGACACTCAACTCCAAATTTGAAACCAATTCGATATATATCGAATTCTAGTTGCTAACATATTTTTATATATATTGTCCACATGTCCTCAAGCCAAATGAAATAACTCTATTTACAAGAAATTTCAATTTTAATAATACTTCTCCCCATTGCCTTTTTCTCGTAAAATGCCTAAGGCCTTTGTTACTCTTACCTTAAACTTTACCCTTCTAAATTCTTGATTAGACCTTGAGCAATTATCTCGAAAACTGATGACTCTTATCTGGGATAATATAAACCAACGAGTTAATTCGAATTGCCAACACGATTATTACTGATTAACATTTATTTTAGAGAATAGAGTGATTTCATTTGGCTCGGAGATATCTAGACAAGGTATATATGATAATACACCCTGCAACTAAAAAATCAAGATTTAACAATTCATTTTGCGCATGGTATCGTTCGCACGTACCTGAAATAGAGGGCGAGATTGTAACTATCAAAAAACGCATTTTTACCGTCACTTTTGCTTATGCTTAAAATCAAACAGTGATATTAGTTCCGGGTTAAGGTTTTGTACTTGCATATTACACACATAAACACAAACACGTGCACGGATAGTCAGTGTTTTGTAGATTGATTACAATTCCTATAATCATACTTGTGGGTATCAGATACAAACAGAAAAACCCCAAGAGATTTCAAACCCTTACTCCTCCTCCTTGTCAGATTTTACACCCACTGTTTGTACTCTTGAGTCCGCATTAGCACTTTGCCAGAATTTTGGCATTGACACCCTTTGGGTCAATGCTTTTGCATTACAACTATTGACATGGACGGAGAAAACCGTAATACTCTATGTATAGATCGAAGCTAAGCCTCGAAAATATGTTTGTTTATTTTTAAGATATCATTATGTTTTAATATGGACGACACCCTTCCAAATTCGCAATCAACAGTGATTATAATCTTAGTATTTTATCACAATTTATGTACAAACGTTTGATAATTTTATCTTTGAAATTCACCTTACGTTGATCATGACTCTGCGGTGGAAACTTATTTTCCCTCCTATTAGGTAGAATGTTGGAAATTAAATACGCGACGTTGCTATACTTCGGTATAGTTTGTTGAATATAGCATCGTTTTTAGCCGATTGCAGGATGATATCGTTAATAAGAATACGCTTTTGTGTTTTATTCGTATTAAGTTCATTGAATTTATTCATTCAAGAATTTCGGGGGATTGAAATTATAATTAAAGGTTAAAAACTAAATGTTTAGTCTTCGTCTTACACCGATTGTCCGAACATGGATGAGTTTTTTTTAATATACTTCGGCACAAAAATTCGACCTCTAGATAGAATTGGTCGCAATAGAGTTAAGTTCTGTTCCGGAATTCTGTGTGATTATTTAAGCCTTATTTCGAAATCCAACATACATCATTCACGGTCGTGCCTTCGCTATGTAAATTTAAGCAAACACTTTTTTATGATGAAGGCGATGAGGTAAATGATGAATCAAATGTTACACATGTTTGGCTGTAACAATCATCTCATGTGGCGCAATTGTTGTTACTCACATTTTCAACACATTTACATGACGATTATTCGTTGTCTAAATGCCAATAGTTTGATAATTTTCTAAACGTATTTGTCGGTTTTTCTAATCGAAGTCGCTTCATCCTTATTATGTGTTGAAAAGATCATTTCCAAACGATTTGTTTCGACATTCGTACGATTTAGCTGTCAGTTCGTACGGTTAAGATACACATAGGTGAAAATCTACCACACACGTTCAAGTTATACATGGTCGCTAAATTATAATACCATCGCAACTACTCTACTCTACTTGAGTCTATCCATTATCTTTGACCTTTCTAAATGGTAAAATGAACTATCGGTAACTCTCATATGTTAATATTACTTCGAAAATTGAATACAAAACGATGCACTTGCACTTATCTCTTTCTCACAAAGTTATAAGAATTTTCTTGCAATCTACTTATACTACTGAAACCAATTCCGTTGATATTGAATTCTAGCTGCGAAATGTATTATCATATATACTTTGTCTAGATATCCCTAAGGCGAATTCAATACCTCCTTCAAGGTATTCAAATGCCAATAACACAATACTCTTCGCTGCTTTTCCCAGTAAAACGCCTTAGGCATTTGTTACTCTTTGACACAAATATTTATACCTTTACATTCTTGATTAGGCCTCAAGCGATTTTCTCTTGAACTGATGACTATTATCAGGGATAATATAAAACCATGTTAATTGACATACTCAATACAGAGTTACTGATAACATGTATTTTTATACTTTTAAAACCATATATACTATTATAGATGATTTAATTTTGCTTGTGGATAAAATTAAGATAAAAAAATGTAAAATCAAATTTGAATTGGTTGATCATTTCTGACATGGATGTCCGGTGACCAAACCTGTAAAGGCATCATAATTACCGATAACATGTATTTTTATCCTTGTAAAACATATATACTATAGAGCAGGGCTTCCCAAACTATTTCGCTCGCGACCCCTTCAAATTTATTAAAATGTTCCGCGACCCTTCACGTTTAAAGTGAACTAAACAGTTCGAAACATACATTTTTAATATTTTATTGAAAGAAACAGTTAATTTTAACTCCTAGTAGGCCTACTCGAGAATAAAAGAACAAACACATATTTATTCACATCAACATTACTGAATTATTCTGCATAGCAAGTCAAGCCGAGGGTTGCCGAGCGGGTTCGAATCCCACCGCTGCCAATACAGTTTTAATTATATAGTCAACTTTCATATGAATGTGTCGTCATTAATTTCTGACCTCTTAACTTAGCTTGGCGTAAGAAGGATACCTTAAACCTTGGACGCCGCGAGGGCTCGGTTGAGGTCCTTTATTTACATACATCGAAAAAAATGACACTTGCACTTTTAACAAAATAAAATACAAAAAATCTAAACTAAAGCGCGAGCTGGATTATGCAGATGTGAACTTTCTCCGAGTTCACAAGGCTCAAGCAGACTTTGCGTGGCCCAAAATTTCACCTCGAGCAGTGGGCCACGCTCTTTCTATTCCTAGGAGAGAGAGCAGTTGATACAGTTGGTCGGAATGCCTCTACCAAACTCCAATAACTGTGTGGAAAAAAGATTGGGCACTTATTCCTCACTATTCAAATTGTAAGGTAGTATCATAAATGGTAGTACCTTAATAACAAGAACAATTCGACGCTTAACCTACGTCACTTTGACGCCTCCAGAGCTCGCGTGAAAAGTTGAGTCCGGACATGAAATTTAAAGGGCTGAGGTTTCACGTCGTGTCGCAAGACACCCGAGCCCCTCCATGAGTGCAGGAAGTTGAGTCGTCTCGTCACCGACAACATGTACCAGGAGAAAGTTTGAGTGAATGGAATTTTCGATTTTAAATACTTTTATAATCTACGAAAAGAAAACCCACCAATCACCACCTTTTGGGGGGGGAATGATGCAAAACTTACACCGGATAAAAACTCGGTGCTCGCATCATGTGTTGTAGAGCCAGATACAGCTTTACGGTGAATAAGAAGATAAATGCGATATGATGATGACATAGTCTTGTTTGTACACAATTGAAAGGTTCATTTCGCGTATTTAATAACACTCGGTATCGTAGTGAAATAAGCATATTTAGTATGAAATGCTAATAAGCTTCCACATGTATTTTTCGATTCCATCTCTTTTAGTCAAACTGATTCTAGGATCCTAAAAAATCTCAGAATTAGGAGAAGAAGTTTTCGATATCAGGGTATCCAGATCATTAGAGAAAGAAATGTACTTTTATAATTGTGATTGTATCGGCTTCCGGGCCAACAAGCGACCGTCAAATAAGCAAGTGACAAAAGTGACTTCATGAGGGCGACCGGAGGGACCATCAAAATAGCGATTTCTTTAGCTACTTTTAGAAGCCGCTATCACTTGAATGTGTTGTTATGCTACAAAGAAGGCAGTTCAGGTAAAAACCCTAGTTTATTGAATACCTAGTTCACGATATGGTATATTGTATAAATGGAAGACAAAGAGTGAGTTGTCCATAATTGTAACAGAAAGGATGCTGTGAGTTATATCATTAGACATGTTTTCATGATTCATAAATGTGATAATAAAACACGCACGCACTCTTTGATGGCTATATTCTTATATCGTGATCTTGGAATAATTAATCAGGTGAACAAATTCTTTAATCCTCTTTCATGAACTAAAATGCAGCTATTGTAGAAACTCACTTAGGTAGTTATTGCCGCCCGGCGGCGCGGAGAAGTTAAAGTAAATTAAACGCGAACGTTTGTCGTTTGAAACGTCATAACTGTTAGTTCATACTTCAGGTGAATCCATTTCTGACAAAATAATAGAAATGTTCTTGTAATCTGCTAAATATACTGAAAACAATCCGGTTTGAATTGAATTTTAGCTGCAAAATGTATTATCATATTGCCAAGGTATCCTTAAGCGAATTGGATAACTTCATTTACGAGGCATTTAATGTGTATAATACCTCTTTATCACTTTTCCCCATGAAACACACGAGGCATATGTTACTCTTCTCTCAACTTTTATACCATTAAATATAATTTAAAATTTTTGATTAGCCTTTAAGAGATTATCTCGTAAACGATGATGACTCTCATCTGGGAAAATATAAGTCAACAAGATTATTGACATTGCCAATACCATCATTACTGATATACATCATTTGAAACTAAATCTAAAATAATATACATAATTGCTTTTGTTAACTTTTAATGAATTTGTATAATTTTATTCAAGCAAAAAGTCGATGACAAACAGTTTCGCTTTGGCGGAGGAAGTTGTCGGAAAAAATCGATTGAAATGTCGAAGCAATCGCGAAAATTGCAAATCATTTCTTTGAATACGCCAATTAATATATTCTCAAATTATCATAAAGATGATCAAATTTGGCTCAACTTATTTCATTTCTTTTCTTCAATTTTACCTTTTCTGGATGTCTACTTACATCCATTCATTATTAATCTTACCTAATTATTGATAAATATTCTACGTAATTTCTCTTAAACCTAGAATTCTAATTTTTTTTTCAATATCGAAATGTGTAGCCACCCTTCCCCACATAATCCACGTCCCCAGTCTTTGCGCACTTGTCTAATAACGTTTTATTCAGCTTCTTGTATCAACTGCAATATGTTTATTATTATAATCACTTGGAATCTGCATCAATCAATCAATAACACACAAACAATACTAAGGAGTACAGTCTACAAGGGCAAAGAGAGAACATCATTGACAATTTGCTCCGTAATTAATTGTCAACACTAGTTTGATTTAGCAATCAATAAATTGTGTATTTTGATTGATCATTTTTTAAATTTTCGAACGAATATTTTCAATAGATCAGCCCTTGCCAGCATAAACCGTCAATTGCCCTTTAAGATGGCCTTTTTGGTTGAATGCCTTAATGCACCCAAAGGACTTTCCACCGGTATGGATCCTCTCATGTGTCTGTAGGTGGATCTTTTGGGTAAATGTTTTAGCGCAAATAGTGCATTTCAAGGGCTTCTCCCCAGTGTGGATTTCTGCTGAGGGTAAATTATTTTGCACAAATAGTGCACTTGAACGGCTTCTCACCAGTATGTATCCTCACGTGAATTCGAAGATAGTCTTTTGTAGAAAATCCCTTCGCACATATAATGCAGTTGAAGGGCTTTTCACCGGTATGAACGCGCATATGATTTTGAAGATGGTCCTTTCGGATAAATGCCTTATCGCATATGATGCACTTGAATGAATTTTCTTCAGTATGACCACACATACGAGTATGGATTCTCTCGTGCCTTCGAAGACAGCTGCGTTCAGAAAATGCCTTAGCACAAATAGTGCACTTGAATGACTTCTCACCAGTATGGATTCTCTCGTGCCTTCGAAGATTGCTGCATGTAGAAATCTCCTTGGCACAAATCGTGCATTGGAATCGCTTTGAATCAATACGATTGTGTTTTCGTGTCGATTCTTTGTTCATAATTGATATTTTCTTATAAACTTGTGTAGAATGTCCTCCTTAGATGCGCTTCTGGAATAACCTATATTTATTATTCCTAATCGTCTTGAAATTTTGTACAATGCAGAGTAGCTTAGATTTCTCAATTCAAGATGCAATTCATGCAGATTATATTCGATAAAATATTATATATTCTGCTGTAAAATTCCTGTTGAGACATCCAGAGATACATCAGCATATTAAAAATCATTAAACCAATTTATCTGCGTCGCGTATACGTCGCGGTAGTCGCACTTAGAGGGGTTATTCGCGGTCGTTCACTCTTGATTGCACAAAAATCACTATGCAGGCTGGCTTCGCGATGAAAATTGATTTGTTTTGAAGTAATTTAATAGAAAAGATGATTTTCAAATATTAATTTGGTTCTATACCGCAGTCAGTTCGTACGCTTTATGATAACACATGTGCATTGTTACACATGGAAGTTTATTACTTGGCGGATGCTTTGCATCAGCAAAGTATATTGGTCGGCTCCGTTTTTTGTATATTTATTTATATTTTCCATAATTTGCCAGGTGCAATAACTAGCTCAAATCTTGACCAATCCTCACGAAACTTACGGTATCTTATACTGACGTCATGCAGCCTCGAACACTAAAAAAAATTGATGCCCCAAATTTGCACCCGAATTTAAATAAACTAAACTACTCATAGCTAGAATTACGGCATATATTTCTGGTGAAAGTTTAGGCGTAATTATTGTTTTTCTTCAAAATACGCCGGTAAAAAGTTCTATGACGTCATGATTCATGGTAATCCACAGTCCGTGATTTACTTTCCGTACATCAGAAATCACTGACCGGATTATAGCTGCGCAGTAATAGTTTGTGACTTATTCAGATACTGTTCAGTTCGTTTAATGTCTGTATATAATACAGAATAGCTTATATGACACAGATATCACTTCTGCCGACGACGATTCAAGATATTTTTACTAATGCTGCTTGGTATGACTACCTTAACCTAAGCTTATGTTACTTAAAGCCACCCTAATCTATGTAACTTTTGAGCAAATGTCTGATAACCTAAGAATCAATTCTATTCAGTATAGCTACACTAAGCCTAGTCTATATAATTGAAATATAAGTATGTGTTGAATTACACCAATCAGTGTAAGCTTTTTACTTAATATCTATCTGCCAACTGAACTTCAAAAATATCCTCCATTAGATCCTGATGCTGGTCAAGCTAATAATCAATTTATTTCTCGGCACCAAACCAAGGCAAATGAAATAACTCAATTTACAAGGTATTTCAATTTTAATAATACTTCTCCTAATTGCCTTTTTCCCGTAAAATGCCTAACGCCTTTGTTACTCTTCCCTTAAACTTTACCATTCTAAATTCTTGATTAGACCTTGAGCAGTTATCTCGAAAACTGATGACTCTTATCTGGGATAATATAAACCAACGAGTTAATTTACATTGTCAACACGATCATTACTGATAAACATTTATTTTTGCCCGCTTTAAAAAAGGTAGCATGTAGAGAATGGAGTTATTTCATTTGGCTCGGAGATATCTAGAAAAGTATATATGATAATACTCCCTGCAACTAAAAATATGATAATAGATTTTGCAACATTAAAATATGATAATTGATAAAATCAAGATTCAAGAATTAACATTGCGCATGGTCTCGTGCGCATGCACCTTAAATAGAGGGCCAGATCGTAACTATCAAATATGCATTTTTCACTTCACTATTGCACATGCTTAAAATCAAATAGTGATATTAGTTCCGGGTTAAGGTTAGCAACTTTTGTGCAAAACTACTTGTGGGCATCAGATACAAACAGAAAAAAACAAGAGATTTCAGATCTTTGAACTTTCAAATCAGCACTATGTTTTAATATGAACACTTCTCCAAATTCGCAACAAGCAGTGATTATAAACATAATATTCTATCACAATTTACGTACAAATTTACCTTACAATGCTTTCTATCTAAATAATTTATATTTTCCTTACATTGATCATGACTCTGCGGTGGAAACTGATTTTAACCTCCTAGTAGACTGGATGTTGGAAAATTCAATACTCGACGTATAGTTTGCTCAATATAGCATCGTTTTTAGACGATTGTAGGATGATATCGTTAATATGAATACACTTTTTGTGTTTTATTCGTAGTAAGTTGATTGAATTTATTCATTTAAGGATTTCGGGAAATTCAAGGTCTTCGATTTACACCGATTGTCTGAACATGGATGAGTTTATTAATATACTTCGGCACAACAAATCGACTTTTGGAGAGAGTTAATGGGTGAAATTGAGTTAAAAACTGTGCCGGATTTCAATGTGATGATTTAATTAACAGTTATTTCTCGGTTTCGGTTTAAGAAATCCAACATACATCATTCATGGTCGTGCAAGTATGCATATGTCTATGTAAATTTAAGCAAACACTTCGCAGTCGATTTACACAGTGAAGGCGCTGAGGTAAATGATAAATAAATCAGTATAAGCATGCATGGCGCGTAACACTAATGTGGTACAATTGATTTTACTCACATTTTCAACGAATTCGCTTCATCTATTTTATTTATTGAAAAGATACATTCCAATCGATTTGGTTACACACCGCAGTTGGTTCGTATGAGTTAAGAAAAATACGTGGGTACGAGTTCATTATTCTTTCAAAAACTCAATAGCGAAAATCTACCACACACGTTCAAGTTATACATGATACGTAATGGATAACCAAGGTAATGATCAGATCTTACAACGTTGGATCTTGCCCTTCCCTACAGTATCGCCTTTTGAAATTGATTCATCCCTCTTATTCAATGTTTATTATTATTTTCTTTATATTTATACTAATTTCCATCTACAATGTTTCCTTTCTCATGAGAGTTAGATCAGGTCCAATAATTTATCAAAAATGGGATTCATTTTTACTCGTCGAAGTGCATGGACTCGGCGAGAACAGCGGATAATATCGAGCCCTGATGAACCTTACTGGCCCATATTCGACTCATTTGGTCTAACATTTATTAAAAAAACACATTATATAAAGAATGAAATAAAGCCTTGTATCTATGACACTAAACATGGCTGAACACTCTTGCTCTACACCTAAAAATTTTAACCAACAATAAGATTTTATAATGAAATCAAATTTATTCAAATTACAAATAAAATCGTTCAATAGTTCATTACATGCACCATAAATACGCTACATACATATTTTAAAAGCAAACAATTTTGTCAATCTATAAGAAAATCTCGCTAATAGTATTGATA
>JAUELA010039814.1:0-20361 GCA_031471845.1 Boltenia villosa | reverse complement strand
ATCGTAGCTGAAGATGAACCTCTGGACAATTTGATTTGTCATTACTCATCTTGGTACAAATTGAAAAAAGCAGTATCCTGGATGATTCGATTTAAGAAGTATCTGCATGATCATCGAAAGTCATAGAAGTCTTGTGAACTTGCTGTTGATGAATTACAAAAGCTGGACTGGACATAATTAGATATGTTCAAAGGAAGCAGTTTCCACATGAAATCAAAACACTTTCCAAAATTGATGCTTATCAGAAAATCGGTAAACGTGATTTGGAAGATGGATGTTAACGGATCTTTGTGGAAAACCAATCCTTTGCTAATTGACGGGATATTAAGAGTTGGTGGAAGACTTCAGAATGCACCAATTAAATTTGACATGAAGCATCCCATAGTGTTGCCTCATAGTCATCACATAACAAATCTGATCATAACAAAGCATCATCATGAAATGAAGTGTGTCATTCTGGAAGAGCACGTACATGGACATCTGAACGCCAGAAATTTTGGATCATAAAAGGAGGTGTTGCTGTGAGGAGAGTTCTTGGAAATGCTCCTGTTGGTCAACAAATGATGGCCAATTTGCCTCGAGAACGAGTGACTCCTGGTGATCCACCATTTACTTATATGGACATTGATTATTTTGGTCCACTACTGGTCAAACAAGGAAGGAGTGAGTTGAAACGCTGTGTCAGATGAGACACTAGCAACTCTTCTTGTTGAAGTTGAGTCTATTTTGATTGTCGTCCGCTCACACCAATTAGCATGGATCCTAAAGATGAGGAACCTTTGACGCCCAATCATTTGTTGCTCCTACGTCATGCACCACGGTGTATTCGCCAAGCAAGATTTGTATGGTCGTCGTCGATGGAGACAGGTCCAGTACTTGTCCGATCAATTCTGGAGGAGATGGGTTGATGAATACTTACCCACATTACAAACACGCCAGAAGTGGATGTTCAAACAAGATAACCTCCAAATCGATGATTTAGTCCTAGTGGTTGACAACAATACCCCAAGAGGAAGATGGTTAACTGGAAGAATAGTACAAACATTTACTGATAAACAAGGAGCTGTGGGACAAGTTTTTTTGAAAACTTGTAATGGGAAAATGAAAAGGCCAATTTCAAAATTGTGTCTATTAAACAGAGACATTGTCATATCTAATGTTTGAAATGTGTTGCAAATAAGCCATTTTCATTTACTGTGTTCATTTACTGTGTTGGATAATTACAACAGTTACATCAGACGTGACGCATGATGCAACCATGCCGGCTTGCAAGCAATGTCCCCTCTAATTTTCCATGTTTTTGTGCGCTACATTAAATGATAAATGAATGGGAACATTACTTTACTGAACATTACATTAATTTGTGTTTTCATTACTCAGGGTCAGAGATAGGGCCTGTGCTGGTATCTTTTTCACCGTGAAATTTCATGGGCACGATCAACAATATGATTTCGACTAACTTTAGTTATCGCATTGAAATAAAAAATCAAATGCCTTTTTTATAACACATTCTGTTATATGAAATGATGGCTTAAACATACCCACATGAAAATATTCACAATTTTCACAGTCTACAGGGCCACCTAAGGTCGCGACGGCCTTGAGGAACATCGTCTCCTTATTTCCAATTGCTTGGAACTAAAAAATAGGCTTCGTTATAATAAAATTTTCAATTTTTGTAAGGCCTCTAATTTTTTTTCTGTCTTATGAACGTCGTGTCGTGAGCTCTCGTAGTTTATGATCAAATTTGTTTTCCATCTGGTCTCATTCATTCTAACCATGTTACCTGATCTATTATGCCATTAAATGAACAGAAACATTGTTTGATGACTCTGAAGAACAATACAAAGGAAGTTGCCGCGATGGGTTCATTTCATTGATACGTCGTCAATCTCTGCTTTTGTGCAAACACGCTACGTACAATTTCTTTCTCTTATAAAAATATGTTCCTTCTTGGGTATTTCTTGTTGGTGTTACTAAGTTAGATAGTGAGGCGATTATAGGAAACTATTCTGTAAGCAATATTACAACAACAACAAAAACGATCGCCGTATATATCAATCGCAAATTCAGTATGATCCGTACTTTCGAGCATAGTTGCGTTTTTCATCCGCACCGTATTAGCTGTACCGTGTAGACTTCGTGAGCACGGCATACTGAAGTGAAATGATCAACAAGCGTGCAGTGAATCGTGTAGGTGCTGTAGTACTGAATACATCTGTGCAGGTGAAGCCGAGATAGATGACCAGCTAACTGTTTTACCCGTTCGGCCACCTTGCATTTTGCAATGCTGAACTTGGATAGCGGAGGAAGCCGTGACCATATGAAACCACTCTGTACCGGCGACGAGTTCAGCGTCCTCAGCCACTTACTCAGGTCAAGGCTCAAGGGTGAACACAACATATTGAAGTGAAATGATCATGAAGCGTGCAGTGCGTCTGTGCATACGTGCAGTGGTATTGAATAAATATGTGCAGGTGATGTAGAGACAGACGTTCGTTCGGCGACCTTGCATTTTGCAATGTTAAAAACCATTTAGGCCTATCACCGAAATGGTTATTTTAAATACGTCAACTATGGTATTACCAAACTTTATGAGATGTAAAAAATATAAAACCCTGTAACGAAGGTATCCTTCATTGTCCAGAGGCTGATTCAATGTAACAGATTTACACAAGGAATTGCATCAGCTTCTACGTCACATATTTATGGTTGAACAAAAGTAGAGAACAAATATTAGGCTGGAGAGAAAAGATATCACTGAGATGTAACATCTGGAAGATCACCATTATGACTTACTTGAAGTAAAGAACAAATCGCTATCTCTCCCTTAAACACGAATTTCCTGAAAAACATTGAACTAACCTGCGGTTGCAACAATGCAGCGATCGAAGAAAAATATCGCAAAATCGAAAAAATCAATCGAAACGTCATAATTATGCAGCGAAGTGTGTCATTACATTTGACCTTTGACTCCATCTACTGCACTTTTCCTTAAATTGATATTTGCGAGAACAGTTAAATACACTTATTTTCCTAAAACAATTTTCCTGTATTTCAAATTTTCCATTATATAGATAGCGCGATACAACCCAACGATATATAATTTTTTGAATGTTGGCTAAATGTCCCCCCCCTGCAAATATTGGCTAAATGTCCGTTGGCTAAACGTCCATTGGCTAAATGTCCGTTGGATAAATGTCCGGTTACCAAAAAGCAACGCCCGACCCAGAAATAACATGCATTCACTTATGCAGATAAAATAAGTGACATAACGAAACAATATGTTTCGGGTCCTCTTAACTTTTCTTTACAGCAGATCGCATTTTTTGCAGATTGCCCTTCGAAAGGACCGGTCGTGTTGTGTTATATATAATATTGATATGTTTATGTTTATTTTTCGTGTTTACAGTTATTGGTTTAATTTATAAGTGTGAATGAAAACCATCGGTTTAGGTCTCTTGAACAGGCAGTTAATTCGGTTTCATTTTGTCAACAAATTCTTAAATTTGTGGTTGGTTCGACAATACATACTGCATTTTAAGAACCCCAGTTGAAACCTAACAGTGTGCGTTATATCCGACAGCTCGGTAAATGATGAATACGCGAATATTAAGCAAAATGCTTGTGTCGAGTTTTTCCATTGAATATCCATTTTCACGCCGCTGCATAACGCTATGATCCAGGAAGTGATGGATTTCCTTTTAGCTGAACTATTGTTTATTTCACTTGCATTTTATTACTCATGTACTTATTTACATCTTTCCCTTTTTTACCAATTCATTTTTATTCTTAGAGTTTGGTTTAATATTTTCCTTCGAATATTAAGCAGTTGTTCATGAAATTCACTGAACCCAAAGTAGTGATATAGCAAGTGGTATCCGGACATTTAGCCAACGAACATTTAGCAAACATTTTGTAGGGGGGACATTTAGCCAACATTCAAAAAATTATATCTTAGGATTAGGGTTAGACTTATGGTAAGGTTTATGATTAGAGTCAGTGTTATAGTTAGGGTTAGGGTTAGGTACAGAGTAAGGCTTATGTTTAGGCTTATCGTTAGGGTCAGGATTAAGACATTCAAAAACTTATATCTGATAGGTTAGGATTTGGCTTTGGTTAAGTTAGGCTTATCGTAAAGGTTAGGACAATGATATATTTGTGTAATGACTTAAATAAAATACAATTACTTACACTGTGTATTCTATTTACTATATTTACGGTGAAAGCACACATAAACATAATATAATTTTTTGAAAGTTGACTAAATGTCCTCCTGCAAATGTTGGCTAAATATCCGGGATTCATACCAAGTTCAATTTATGCCTAACTGAAAGGAAAAAAATTGACGTCCACATTTTTAGTTTTACGCTATAGGCTGCTGTGGTAAAATTCGCCTTGTAGCTTATTGAATTATAGGGAATTCAATTGGGAATATTAATATATTCAGTAGAGCGTGAGAAACAACTAGGTTTCACAAAATATAGAAATTCTAACCACCGCCATTATATATTCTAAAATAACAAGAATTTGTAACAAATATAATAAAAAATAATATTGCAAAAATAGAATATTAATTGCTTTACTCAATTTTAGACTTTAGACATATTACATACGATTATTATTATCTTAATATATAATATTCTGTAATTAGTTGGTGAAGAAATTTTGAGAAAGATGAGAATATTTACCTTTTTCGTCGTTTTTTGCATTTTGTCAAAATGTGAAGCAGGTAATATATTTTATTAAATTAAATGAAGTTTAATAAATTGAACAAATTCTTTAACACATGAAATCTAAAATGATTATGAGATAAAATAATATTTTGAATAATATATGACTGTAAGCAATATTTTATTTTTGCTTTCCTCTTGATATGTTTGTGGATAAAAAATGATGAGAAACGTATTCGTTGACAGATGGGAACTGTGCAGATGATGAGTTGAAGTGTACTGATGAATCGGAATGCATCTATGGAAACAATATCTGTGATGGAGATTTTGATTGCAGGTGAGATGCAATGTCACAATTGTATAATAAACAACGTGACTAGGAAACGCAAACTATAAGATATTTTTTTTAACAAATCAGATGAATTCTCTGACTAACGTGAATACCGAAAATGTTTATGAATAAGAAATATCAATTAGGTTTGATAGAATTAGATTTTGTTCTGCAAAAATATTACATATGATTTGCAACCTGAATACGAGAGAAGTAAATATTTTAGAGATTATAGATAACTTAGACTTCATAGACTGGTTAAAAAGATATACCCAACCGAGCACCAATGATTTTTTTTCGATTTTCAGTGATGAGAGCGATGAAATCTTCTTCAATGCGTCTAAACACACAAGTGCAGACGGAGTTCCGTGTCGGAGTAAGCTATACTTGAAGAACATCTGTCTCCTCCCAGCAAGCCAAGCCGATAAAGAGAAGAGTATTTGCAATCCAGGTGTGTAATATTAAAAATGTAATATTTGTGAAATCCCTCTTTATTCAGGATAATGTTTCCATTCCGAATTTTATTGGGCGATTGATACCTATGTATAGAATGAAAGATTGGACCAGGATTGTTTACTTTAGTAAAATAGAAGCAGATAAGGCTCGTCATATTCGGGAATTTTCAATACTAGCAAATAAAATAAGGAAATGTGCCTATTTGGGAATTTTGAACACATTTTGCAGAAAATATCTCCGTGAATTGGAATAAATTGGTTCAAACGCGGAAAATTTAAAATATTATCACATATTTTAGTGCAGTAACGAAACATATTCAATCTCAATAGGTCTTTCCACCAGGTTAGTGATTACAATCTCTTATAGTTTGCAAATAATCCAGAGCAGAGCATACGAACTAAAAAGGTGTTAAACACATACACATCACATACGTACTTATACTCGATTGGTATTTCCATCAGAAATAGAAATATATATTCAGTAGAGCGTAAGAAATAACTCAGGTCACAAAATATATAAATCTAATTGCCACCGTTATAAATTTCAAATAACAAGAATATTTGAAAACATATTAAATCAGTAATACCACAAGATAAGGATATAAAAAGGTTTCATCAACGAGGATAGTGCGGGATAAGTGCACTTTCTTTGTCCCATCGGTGATTGGAGCAATAGTTTGATAGGCATTCCATCTCCTTGCACCAACTGCTCCCATAAGCATAGACAGAGCGTTTTGGGCCACGCAAAGTCTGCTGAAGTTAATTGTGAACTAGGAGAAAGTTCATATTGCACAATTCAGCTCGCGCTCCTATTGGGACTTTTGATATATTTATATTTTCTTATTTAAAGTTTTAAATTTTGTTAGTGCAGGAGTGCGCAAACTTTCTGTCCATGCAGGCCGCACCGCTTCAACTCCACTGACACTACGGCCGCACAAATAGATAATAACAGATAAAAGCACAAGTAAAATATTTCAAAAAAGACTAATCCCACCATTAACTAAACAACAACAAAAAAACTATAAAGAAAGTTAACTATTGATTTAATTTAAATCTTCTAAATGTTTCATTATATTTCACATTATATTTTATTTAAGTGATTTTCTGACGTTGATAACGTGTGTGAGGTTATGGGTAAAACGGGAATAATGGCGCGCCGAAAAAATTTGAGCATTTTCCATTCAAATAAACTGTTATCTTAGTACATGCTTCTTCATGAAGAATAAAAAGGGCGGGTGCTCAAGCACCAGAGCATCCTCCTGTACACGCCACTAATGCACGTAATTGACCGTTTATACCGATGATAACTTATTTTCCTCCATTTCACTGCAGCGCACCGGTCATACATTGAACTTATGTTGCGTACTGAAACTTCGTGGGAATGAAAGTAGTATTTGTTTGTTCCAATGGCCGCAATATTTGTTCAACAATTTGCATCCTCTTCACGGCCGCACATTACCACTCTCACGACCACAGGTTGCGCACCCCTGTCTTGGGGTCGCGTTTTAAATCCAAGGGTCACTTTTTTCGCCTTAATCAAAATGAGCTCAGTTGATCCTTCGTCGTTTCAGGTATCCTTATTCCGCCAAGAGATCTAGCTTTCTTAGGTATAATTCGTGGGCCCTCCAACGCCCCGGCCTGAGCGAACTTAGTAGCCCTTCAAGGTCCAACTGACTCCTAACCCTCCCGGTCTAATTCTCTCCACCCAACAACAGTATACCCCGATTTGGAAATAAAGCGACACAGAAGAAAAATGGCCATGCCTACTACCAAGAGGCCGCTGAGGTACGCTGGAGGTACGCTGTTCATTACTACGGAACAGCGCCACACGATCTTGGAGCTGTTGCAGCGTATTGAGTACGGCGAACTCGCGAGTTCAGGACCGAAATCGACGGAATATTCGAGTATCAGGCCCACAAATAGATCATGTCGTTCAAGTTCATTGCAGTAAAGCAGGATATTTTACGGCGGAAGATCCTCAACTCCACGAACAGCAGTGCTACCAGCAAGAAGGGCAAGGTCACCTTCTCTTTGACTCCCCTTTCACTCGTGATGATTACCATTGCAGCGAAAACAATGATGCAGAAGGTAGAGAGAGTCATTGGTCGCCTCGGCATAGGAAAAATTGTCCGATCATCGAGAGTTCACCACCATGGGACGAAAATTTACAAATTCCACACCACTCTCCTTATCGATTACTTTGTCCTCGCCAAATCCCCCAAAGCAACAGGTAGTGAAAAGCTACCGCCTTAGCAATGCACAAGAAGGGAACGACCTCGAGGAAAATCTGCCCGCTGCTGGGTCAAAAGCCTACCAGTCGACCCCCATGAAGCTCCCTATACCATCCGTGCTTAAGCCAGAGTGCACGGCAAAAAGAAACAATTTTTCGTAAACATTGGTATAGGAAGGTATGAACATTGACATGCTTGAGCGCGCTGGATGGTCACGTAAGTCTTAAATAAGACCAGTCATGGCACGGTATACAGTCGCAAGTTATCTAAGAAACAGCAATATCAACTCTGAAAAATAATTCTCTAAACGAAAAATTTCCTCGGCTGACTGGAAATATTAGTATCCCACAAAATGATAATGAAATAGACAAACCCATGTTGAAGATATTTTACCTCAGAGCAGATCAAATGCCACTAAATAAAGGGAAACATTGTCTGACGTCTCTGTAGAAAATTTATGACGCGAACGTGTCGTCATTAATGGCATACTGATTTTGCTATGCCTATGCCCGCGTTCCTTCACTTATTTTCCAGCACGACGCCACTGCTTATAATATGAATGCTCGCATTTTGGTGGCTGTTTGGAAATAATAAAAAATAAGAGCGATATTATTTTTAATCAATTTCACATTAAATCGTTTGTGGTTTATTCGCTATTTCAGAACTAGGTGATCCTTAACATATTTGCATATTTTAGAAACAGCACTGAAGCGTGACAAAAAATTATAAAAAAAGGCAAATGTTATATATTATCCGTGACTATTAGTGCATTATCAGCAACGGGTTCTCGGCGGACGAACGTCAAGAGTTCCACCCAAAACTGTATGTGCGCTCAGAGGAAACAGAGCATGCTTGACTTGGATAACGGAGGAAAGTTGTGACCAAGGCCACGTGAAACCGCTCCGCAACTCCAGGAGTTCAGAGTCCCCAGTAACTTACTTAAGTCAAGGCTCAAGGGTGAGCACGGCATACAATGAAGTGAAGTGATAACAAAGCGTGCAGTGTATCGTGTAGGTGCTGTACTGCTGAATAAATCTGTGCAGGTGGAGGCGAGACAGACCACCAGCTGACTGTTTTACCCGTTCGATCACCTTTCATTTTGCAATCTCAAAAACCATTTAATAGTTGGCCCAGCACCTAAATGGTTATTTTAAATACGTGAACTACGGAAACTAATGAGACATGAAAAAAAACCTGTAACGATGGTATACTTCAGTCAAGTGTATCAGACTCAGATTCAATGTAACAGATTTAAACAAGCTTCTACGTTATAAATTTATGGTTTACTGGAAGTAAATAACAAATCGAAAGCTGCTATCTCTTCCTTAGACACAAATTTTACTTAAAAAACATTGAACTAACCTGCGGTTGCAACAATGGAGCGATCGAAGAAAAATACTGGATATCAGTTAAATCAGCGAAAACGTCATAATTGTACAGTGATGTGTGTCTGTCAATTCGATTTTTTTTTTTCCATTTTCCTTTAATTGATTTTTGCAATTAAACATTTTTTTTTCCTGAAATTTCCAGTATCGGGCTTATTGCGCCCTTGTCATATTATAATACTTGATGGCGGAGGAATATAGTGATCTAACTGATGTACAGTCACTTATTAAATGCTAAAATGACAAATTGAAGTGGAATGATCATGCGGTGACGAATAAATTTTCAATAAATTCCAGATCCTCTCAATTAGCGACAAATGGTGACGCATTTTATTAAATAACGCCATAAAAAGCAAAGACACACACGGAAATAGAATGCACTCGCTGATGCAGATGAAATAAGTAACATAACGAAAAATTGTGTTTCGGACCCTCTTAATTTAGGAACCCTCGTTGAAGTCTAACAGTGTGCGTCATATCTGACAGTTCAATAAATTTTAATTATGATTCAAAAAGTTTCATTCCTAAGTAAAATGTTTGCGTCAAGTTTTTCCAATAAATTTGCATTTTCAAGTCGCTGCAGGCTTTTGAGCGCTATCATTCAAGAAGTGATAAATTTCCTTCTATCTAAAATATACATTAGCTATGACTTAATGTCCATTATTTTCGATGTAACAAGTTCGTCTTGGAGTGTAGACACTTGAGTAGTTATAGCCATTATTAGTAGCCATTTGTTGAGAATGCGAGATAAAGCAAAGATACCCCTATTAAATAAAGGGAATAAGAGTAGATCATTGTAAAAGGAATAAATTGAACATGAAATATACTAATAAAAGGAGGGCAACTACTATTTTTTTTTCAGTTACAAGTACCCCTGACTAATATTATTATTATTAGAGAACTGATCATTAATAAAAGTAACAAGAAGAATTTTTCGCAAATTAAAACGTATTATGCTCTTTTTTTCTGCGCAAAAAAACAATAATTGCATTGTTCATTACCAAGCATTTCTTACCTCAAATTTGTTCATTTTATCGCAAAATAAATTATATTTTTTAAAACTTTGTATTTGTTTCTACTTAACAAACATACCACTTTACAACTTACAAGTATCTCAAAAATAGTAATAATCAAAATAGAAGTTAATTTCCATCGGGTATTGAAATCTTACCTACCAAGCCTACCAAATTTATTAACTTATTTAGAGATGATTCAATTTATGTTTAACTGGAAAGGAAAAATGACGTCAACATATGTAGTTTTACGAAATAGGTTGCTGTAGTAGAATTCTCCTTGTAGCTTATTGGCTAATAGTAGATTGTTATTATAATTGGGAATATTAATATATTCAGGAGGGCTTGAGAAACAACTAGGTTTCACAAAATATAGAAATTCTAACCGCCGCCATTATATATTCTAAAATAACAAGAATTTGTAAATAATATAATAAAAAGTAAATGGTAATTGCTTTACTCAAATTTGGGACTTTAGAGATACGATTATTATTATCAAAATGTATAACATTCTGTAATTAGTGGGCGAAGAAATTTTGAGAAAAATGAGAATATTTATAATTTTCGTCGTTTTTTGCATTTTGTCAAAATGTGAAACAGGTAATATATGAAATCTATAAGAAATATTTTATTAATATTGCTATACGGTGGCAGAGTGATAACGTCACGCCTAGTCACTGGTTCTTGGAGCCGAGTTTTTACAATGGGCCAGCATAGGAACTCTTCACAAAAATAGTCATATATATTAAATACTTGGGGAAATTATCAATATTATACAAATTTTGAATGGTTTTATATACAGTGTACGGCATGGCATTGCAAAATTTGAAGTAACCGATGGTTCTTAACGTCAAATCGGGTGTTGAAGATGGAAGCTTACGTTAGACAAAACTTGACCAGATTAGGACAATGATTGTTTCATCTTCGTTGGTCTGTTTTTCAGTCAGCTAGTTAGTTCATTTTGGACAGGAAGGAGAATTTTTGAGGAGTTATGGGAATAGTAGTGTCGGCATACATAAGCTACATATTATTTAATTTTCCTATATAAAGTCCGGACACCTGTTAAAATCTGCAGAGTACCGATAGTGATATCAGAATTTTTTAAATTCTAAAAAGAGGTAAATTTCACAGCGGAATCTGTTAAATCTAAATTTATATACCGCTATACTGCCTGCTAAATTGTACTAAACATTTTAAAACTTTTTAGCACAATATACATTACCCAGTATAATATATATTTTTTCATATTTTAGATAATATTTGTGAGCCTGAGCTTAGCAATTGTCATGGAATAGTGGTTTAACGTTTAGCTTTGGGTTAAAATGTTTATGCACGTTTAATATTTCTGTTTTAAATCACTTGTTCTTACTTCGAAGTTTGAATATTTCTGTTCTGTATTACCTGCTTCTAATTAAATAATAATATTCTATGTCAATGAACATGTGTTCATTTTTTACCGCCAATTCTATGTCATAATAAAATTAATTCAGTATACACCCGGAAAAAATTACGTGTGCAGTTTTCAATGACAGGAATGATTGCTAGGTTTGATTTGGACGTTTTATCCAGTATTACCTGCATTTAATCTGGCGACGTGATGCATTTTTGTCAGATAGAAGACCATCTATTATTGGATATAGAGCTTTGGGTAGTGCCAGCTCTTCCTCCAAACACTATAACGTTGGACAAGATGTGCACACAGAAAGAAGTTTTTTTGATTAATTGAGACAGTCCTCGCCTCGCTTCTTAGCTTCTTGTTGTTGTTTACTTTTGATAAACAGTTGTTTAACTTCTGTTGAAGCAATTTTTAGCTCAGTCCAAATATCAACTAGAAACTATTTTTTTGGATGTAGAGATCATTGCTGCTGCCATATAGTGACATATGTACGACCCACTAGTCTAGAACATGTGCAGAAGGCATTCGAGATAGTTTGGTTCACATTCAGCCAAACCTGAAATCGAGATTATAATGTTGTTATACAAAGTAATGCTATATAGTTAATAGTAGTCATACACACTTTTTCTGTTTTGAATTTTTGAAAATATGAAGTTGATGTGTTCCGAAAATATAAATTAGTCAATGTGTTATGGATTATATTTTTGCAATACTCAGAGTGGATAACTAGAATAATATAGGTTGAATTGGTGTAATGGTGCACATTTTACCTTTAATACATATATGTTGTTTCAAAATTGCTTCAACTCTGGATATCACAAATTGCTCCTTCCTCATACAAATCGATCAAGGTTGCTGATTTAAGGAACTCTCTTTATCAATTCCAACTCTTCCTACAAAAACTTTATAATGCCACTGCTATATTTTTATCATAATATAATAGTATATAACTTCACTAAAAAGAAAGACAATAACATGACAAGTAGTATATTATATATCTCCTTATCAAAGTGTATATGGTGAAGAAATTAAACCCAACTCAATATTTATAATGTAATTTATATATGGCGCTATAATGTTCACCTTCGCATTCATTTCTGATTCTTATGATCGAATCTTCATCTGTAAATGAAGCACAATGTTATGACGAATGCACCGAAATAATCTAATATCACTACCGGTAATGTACAGTTCATAACCGGTATCCCGAAGTTACATAAGGAAATTTTAAAATATTCAGCTTATAAATGCCGTTACTCCTTAAAAATCTCCTTCTTATCCAAAATGAACTAGCTGACAAAAAAAAAAACAGACCAACGAAGATGAAGCAATCATTGTCCTAATCTGGTCAAGTTTTGTCTAACGTAAGCTTCCATCTTCAACACCCGATTTGGCGTTAAGAACCATCGGTTACTTCAAATTTTGCAATGCCATGCCGTACACTGTATATAAAACCATTCAAAATTTGTATAATATTGATAATTTTCCCAGGTATTCAATATATATGACTATTTTTGTGAAGAGTTCCTATGCTGGCCCATTGTAATAAATCGGCTTTGCCTCCGTATTGTATTAATGTCGATTCTGCTGTCCTCTTGATATGCTGGAATAAAAAAAATGATGAGAATCGTATTTTGTTGACAGATGGGAACTGTGCAGATGATGAGTTCAAGTGCACTGATGGATCGAGATGCATCCCTGGAGATTGGTTCTGTAATGGATATATTAGTTGCAGGTGAGATACAATGTCACGGTTGTATAATCATAAAATGAGCAACGCAACTAGGAATCGCAAACTATAAGATATAATTCTTTGTAACAAATGAGGTGAATTCTTTGAATAACGTGTTTATCGAAATATTTATGAATAAGAAATATCAGCCCGGTTTAAGACGAATGAAATTTTGATCAACAAAAATATTGCATAAGATTTACAAGCTGAACATAAGAGAAGTAAATATTTCAACACAGACTTTAGCTTGGCTCAAAAGAGATATCAAACAGTGAACCAATGAACGTTTTTTTGTTCGATTTTCAGTGATGGGAGTGATGAAATCTTCTTCAATGCGTCTAAACACACGAGTGCACACGGAGTTCCGTGTCGACATATGAAACACTTGAAGAACATCTGTCTCCTTCCAGCATACCAAGCAGATAAAGAGAAGGATATTTGCAATCCAGGTGTGTAATATTAAAAATAGAATATTTGTGAAATCACTCTTTATTCGGGGATAATGTTGCCATTCCGAACTTCATTGGTCGATTGATTTTTATGTATAGAAGTACAGGTTGAACCAGGATTGTTTATTTTAGTGGAAATAGAAGCAGCTAAGGCTCGTAATATTCGAAAAATCTCGATACCACCTATTTTGGAATTTTGTACACATTTTGCAGAAAATATTTCTGTTTTAGTTGTATCTCCGTGAATGGGAATAAAGAGGTTCAAACGCGGAAAATTTCAAAATATTATCACATATTTTAGTGCAATAACGAAAGATAATCAATATCAATATGTCTTTCCATCAAGGTTAGTAATTACAATCTCTTATAGTTTGTAAATAATCCAGAGAAGAGCAGAGTAAAAAAATCATGTATTCCTAAAATAGCCAATTCCTTTTTAGCCAAAAACGTGGGTTTATGTGGGACAGGAGCATGTAAAAGAGCGATGCAAGATGCAACTTTTCACGATTCTTAGTGATGCTTATTGCGTCACAGTCACAGTTGTAATGTACTAGTCTTATTCACGACACGTGGTATTTATGTCCGCGACACTTACAACTGTTTCTTTGATTGGGGATGTTTATTATTTTTACATGATTCTTCGAGTGATTTCATTTATACGTATGATACTTTGCCTAATCAGTAATAAGTGAGACAGTATCGGGACTGAACCATGCTATGAGTGGCTTATATGCTCGTAAACTATGAGTGAGCATCGTGGGCGCGGTGGTTTAGCCGTTCCTAGCGCATCGAGCTTACTCGATCCCCGTCTCACACACAAATGAACATGCATTCACCAATATACATATAATGTGATCATATCTAAATATTGCGCAGTTCGTGAGTTAAAATATACTGAACTATTGATATTTCTGTGGATAAGTATGTCAATAAGAATCCTATTTGTTGCCAGATGAAAATTGCGAAGCTGGTTGGTTCAAGTGCGCTGACGGATCGGCTTGCTACCCTGCCTATGAGTTCTGTGATGGATCTCATCAGTGCGAGTAAGATTTACTTCCAGAGTTGGTTTATCATAAAATATAAGCAACGCCACTAAGGATTGCAAACTATAAGATATTAAAACATTTTAATCAATCAGATGAGATATTTGAATAATGAGAATCAACTCCATTCCATGTATCCTATTTGATTATTTCAGTTTTGGGAAGCATTTTAGGCGAATTGAATTAACTTATATCAGCGATAAGGTTAATAATTTTTACAATCAAGTTTCATATACTCCTGTTTTTTCTCACCATTGAAGTATTCCACTTGAAATAATTCCAATTTTGTCGATAATTTGCGAGAGGTCACTTTTCCGAGAAAATATAATCTAATTAATCTTCTTTTATGTCAAGAAGTGTTTGTTTGTCATAAGAAACCAGATGGTTGAACTCATTAATTTTAAAATAAATTCATAATATCCAGCTTTTTTGCAATAAATTCAATAACGCTTTCAGTATTTGGTGCATTATTACATACGTCATAAAGTACCTTACATATCGAACCAAACGTGCAAACTAGAATGGGAACATGATTGATTCCAACCATCTTGAGAGAACTGGATCTGTCGTTGATGTCCCGTGTTTGTAGCTCTTAGCAACTCTCGACACCTCTACCAAAAGTTGAACCGTTGATAGAACCATATCATGAACATGTTATCTTATCTTCCAATGATGCATTTCACATTTCATAAAATGTTTTATTTTTTATTTTTTATAAATACCCATTCCCGGGTATTTCAGCCCATTGCATCATATTCATATATATTACTTTGGAGCGATGACTTTAAATAAATGCATTTTTATTTCTAATATATCTGTAACAAGGGTCACGGTTTCGGTTCATTGCACACATATTTGCTATGCATGATTTGTCACCATGTGGTACAGGACCTGAAAAATAAACAATGATATTTAATCAGAATATTAATGTTCTCAGCTTATTGTAGTTACTGATATTTATACATGGAGTACGATCGGGTAATGTTTTGTGACCAGCGGAGTAAATTGGATAATATATTTGGGATTGTGTTTGGTAAGTGGAGATGAATGAATTTTTAAATTCTTTATATTTCTCTCCGTTTTCATGATGAATTGATAAATTGTTCCATGCATTCTTTTGTCCCTGAGTATTACTTCTCTTGTGAAAGGAATACTCAGTTGATTTTTTTGTATCCTCAGCATTCTTCTATGTGGTTTGTATTGTGTAAGTATTGTAAGTAAGTAGTATGTAAGGGTATCGTATTGTTTAAATGAATTGTTCATTTATATGGTTTTATATTTTGTAATCCAATAAAAAAAGAACTTATTAAAAACATACAGAGACGGTAGTGATGAGAAACATTACAACTCCACAACATATTACCATGATGACGGAATCCTTTGTCAAGGTGAATACAAAGCTACACAATGTCTTTTACCTGAAGCTAAAAGGTGCGATGGAGGACGTGATTGTAACGATGGTAAGATTTCATTCATTTTTATTAACAAGAAGTAGTTTGATGAATCACAATCCGCTGTTTCAACGGCTTTTCAAATTTCAAGCCTAACGTATATCCTGACCTTTCCATAAAGCGTCATCTTTCAAATGAATTTAATTTTTTTTTACAGGTTCCGATGAATGTCTCTGCGATTCATCTGGAAACAACACTAACAAAAGCTCAGGTTACATATTCCTCATTTTAATTTATTAATCTTCGTATTGATTGTTTCTTATTTCCTTTAGCTTAGACCAAACTGACTAGTATGATGCTCAGAAAAAGTACTGAGTGATCGGACATCGTTTGTTGTAAAAAATCTTGATTATCTCATTAAATTGTACATTTTATTAGGAGCACAAAAGAAACTTCTATTTCGTAGTTGGCATTTTCATTTTCACTTCTCTTTTGAGATTCAGATTTTGAGTAAGCTAGAGCTTTACCTCATTTTTCTGCTTCATCAGTTTATTTGAACAATAACTGCTTTCGTTGCCTCGATGGTTCGAAGATCATTTCTGCAGGAAAATTGTGTGATAGCATAGTGGATTGCCTTGATTTATCGGATGAATGTCTGTGTAAAACTTCATCAAAGGCGAATCCCACGCTATCCATCTGCAAGCATATATCATACGGTGAGTCTTAAACTGACATTATTTTCCAATCATATTAACTTCAGACAGTTTTTGTGAAGTTAAATATTTTTATCAGTAACATTCCAGGATCATTCTATATGTGATTGTCTGAGGTTACTTATTTCTCATTGTTTAATCGTAGAAAATGATTCATCTTGCGCTGGAAGAGTGTCCTGTGTAGAATCTTCCAATGAATGCATTGATCCAACGAAGATTTGTGACGGCAGGTATATGGATATGATTTTGCAATGTATTTTCGGTAGCTACATTTGCCATGCATATCAATATTATTTGTTACGGAGCTTGTCGTTAACAAAGATTTGTATGTATGTTAATTATTACTTATACTGTGGTTCATTTTCTTATTTGTAGATCTGATTGTGACAACGGACTGGACGAGAGATATTGTGATGCTACTACTCAAAAAGAATGCACAGGTCAGTAAACAAGCCCATGAGTAACATTTATCATTCAGAGCTGATAAACCAGCAATATATTCGTTCATCAAGGCTCTGTTTTTGTTATATCCAATACATCTGCAGGTTAATGATGTGCAAAATAGGAATTGATATAGGAAAAATATGAATTCCGTATTTTTTCAGTCGACCAAATATTGCTTCATAATTTGCTTAAAAAATTGTCAGTTGATGTTTTTGTGAAAGAAACTCATTCCAGGGGAACACGAGGGGAGTAAAACGCAACTTAACGAATTGACCGACAATCATAAGTCTGCTACTCTTTTTAATAGTAATATCACAAATACAATCATGACAGTAAAAGCCTTCAGGACATTATTCGCCGATGTAAATGTGCGAAAAGTACTAATAACATGAATAGGTGTCTTAAGATTGTTGTATTGCCTCGAAGGAGTAAGGATATACTCGAAGAACGGAATAAAAATAAAATCCGCTAATTAACAGTCTAATAAGAATTAATAATATCTGATCATATCAAGTTTTCATTTTTCTTCTGTGTATGAAGTGTATACATGACTCTTTCTCATAACGTTTACTTTAATCTATTTCAAATTTATAATA
Organism: Boltenia villosa; assembly: GCA_031471845.1. Classification (NCBI taxonomy): domain Eukaryota; kingdom Metazoa; phylum Chordata; class Ascidiacea; order Stolidobranchia; family Pyuridae; genus Boltenia; species Boltenia villosa. The sequence goes on along the minus strand of JAUELA010039814.1, from coordinate 2,509 downwards.
CTATGAATATATATTTGGATGAAGATAATCCTGCAACCAATGCAGGTGGACGGGCTCCCATTGTCAAGTGTGACTACAGATGTCCTGGGTCAGGTTAGTCAGTCTTAATATGTTTGTTGGGAAAAGTAACAGAAAATATGGTGATGTTGTATTTAATATGAATATTTGTTGAGATATGAAGCTATTGTGAGCACAAGCAGATAAGAAAGATGTACAAACATTCAGAGCGTGTTAATTTGTCCTTGTTCGGTTTTGTTCAGTTTTGTTATTGTGAAAGGATTCGTGGGTAAGGTTTTGTCGTGGCTCATCAGAATAGTCATGTTTTATCTGTCAATAGATAAACGTGTTAAGAAGTGCGATGGAACTCCGTCTTGTAGATACATGGATGATCAATGTCAAGATTGTGAAGAACCTCCGAGATTCTGTAAATATGCTGGAGGGTAGGTTTCATCTTTCCATCATCAAATTGCTCCGTATTTAATTTAAATCAACGTAAACACAAAACATTCATAATTAACTAATGAAATTAATTCAATATTTTCAAGGTTTAATACAAGTCAATGCAATAAGTTTGTAAAATTGTAAAATCAATAAAATACAAAATAATTCAGGCTATGTTTAAAAGCTGATAATTTTTAATTCACATATTCATTTACCAGATCGTAATTGTTAGGTTTCCAATTTGAATGCCTTTTAGAAACTCACTTCATTGCGGTGTAAATTAAACCAAACATAGTTTTTTATTCTCCTTACTAGCAATATACTTCCTTTGTGATTTTACTTCTATACCTTATAATTGAAATACTAAATCATTATATAATGGGCAGATATGGGTTGTAGAAAAAAACGTGTCTATATTTATGATCAATTGATTTTGCTGCCACCCCATCATTTTCTCGTTTATTGTCGGATCCAACAAAATCCTTACACCTGAACATTATAAGAAATCAACTCACTTACATTCTATTTCAACATTGAATATCTGATACAACTAAATCTACTGTTTAGTTCATAATTAGTTTGATTGGTAATCATAAGCTACTTTTAGATCCGCATTCACTTGCCAGACGTCACTCGGTAAGCTCTTATATTTGCCGGGCGATCGCATCTGCACCGGTGTTATAGATTGTCTAAACAAAGAAGACGAGCTCTACTGTCCACACAGGTAAACAAAACTCCTGTATTCTCAGAACATAGTTAAAATCACAGTTCACATGTGCATAACTTACTTATGAGTCATGATGTATTCCATCTAAAAAATCATACAATTAATAAATAATAATTACCTGAGTAGTACAGATATTATGATTGATCAACTCGCCCCTAAATATTTTTTACATTTTAAGTTAAATATGCGAAAAACGTGTATAGTTCGTGAATATATATATATATTTAATTTTCTCCATCATTTTTCGACTAATAATCGTAACCACTTTGGTTTTAACTTCCGTAGAATTAGTTTGCAAACTTTGTAATCACATCAAATTGAGTGAATGAATAATAATAAATGATGGAGAAAAAAATCACATTTACTCCATCGGTCTATGAAGCATTAAGTTCATGTTATCAATAGTTTGTTCGAAATCCTTTTTCCAAAGTTTCATTCTCTAAGTACAAACGTCACTTCTAAGTACGTCAATTCCGGAATTTCTCGGATCGACTCGAAACGCAAAATAAACGAATCAATATTTGTATATCGAATCGAACGAGGACAGATTTATTGATTTAAGTAAATTAGCGAACAACCTGTCGACTTGAAAATATTGCGAGAAAATTTAATGAGGCACTGCTCTAATTATTCTAATTGTGTAAAATGTGTAAAATTTAATCTTCTTCTTCAGATATAATAATTTAATAATTAAGAATAATTTATTTCTTCGGTTAATGATTAAAATCCATTTTTTGAGAAAATTCACATATGTCGTAACATTTGTCTTAATTAAGTCAAGATTTCGGAATGGGTACTATTCGTAAATAGGTTTTTAATTTGAATCAGCAATAATTCTAAATGAGCATTGTTAGACACGATTTGAGTAAATGCTGAAAGTAGAGGAGACGGAAAATGTTACATTAAATGTAGGGTTGTAGAGGGCGTTTGATCCCTTTATTTAATATTATTATTATTTGTCAATGTGTGTGTCACATTACACTTGCTTCACAACTCACAATTTGTGTGAGAAGACAGTAACAGTAGGTTTAATTCTAGCATTTGTTAAGCTTTCTTGCTTTCAGACCTTCTCTACATTCTCTGACATTTGTTGTAAATTATCTATATTCTTCTTTCCTTCCTCCTTATCCCGTCTACAAAACCTCGCCTACTTGTTTCGCTCTTGCACTTTCGTTTATTTTGTGCGAGATTTATGGCAGATGGTTTTTGAAGCGTTATTGAGCGCTCGAGAGCACGTAATGCTACGAATTTTTTTTTTGATTGATGTATCATATTTACCCTCGGATTCACCGGAAAGCCGTAGCGGGCTTATACATGGACGCAATGATGCGACCACGCCGG
>JAUELA010039703.1:0-11189 GCA_031471845.1 Boltenia villosa | reverse complement strand
GGGGGCAACATCATTGTGTTGTGCTTAGGGCATCAGATGACCTTAATCCGTCCCTGCGTGGACTGGGGGGAAAAAAGCGGACGTAAAATTTTTGCCCCCCCCTGGATTTTTTTCAGCGGACGCCCATGGCTGTAGGGGCAAGTCCCTGCTTGGTTTGAGCCGTAGAGTGCATTTCGGAGTGAATCACACCCGACGTTAGTGTTTACGTAAGTAGGTTATCCGTCGGTTAACTCCAAGCTTAATTAGCATGTATATTTTTCCCAATAAGCCAGGAAGGCATGGTTGCACCATTTGGACTCCCAAGAGCTGAGAAGACGTGTGGGCCTAAGGTCAGTCTTCAGATGCAGTCTTAGTCAATTTCGCAAAATTTTTATTTAATTTTTTAGTAATTTCAACATTTTTAGTGACCTTTTTCATTCAATCCTTTAGTTATTAAGTTTTGCTTTAATTCACTAAATAGTTAAGGAAAGGATAGTATAAAGGTTATATTATCAATTTTTTTTTTGAATTAATAATATTTGACTGCAACTATGTTTCTTTGTTTTTCCAAAATCGTGAAATTCACCCGGTCTTAGTGTTTAAGGGTAATAAATTAAGCCTTAGTGTTCTGGTTAAGCGCCGTTGAGCAGACACTACGTTAGGCGGAGGCAACGCTGACGGGAAGTGTGGCCAGAATTTTAGAACATTGTGAAGATGGGAAATATGTATTTGGGACGAATGTGCAATATTTATTGGATATATTTTGGTGACTCGGTTCTAGTGAACATTCTGTAGACTAATTATGTTAGCATTCCTACGTCGGGTTGCTACTTGAATCCCGGACATTTAGCCATCGTTTGTGACGTCATAACAGAGGGACATTTTGCCAACATTAAAAAAAATCTTTGTGTGTCACTAACTAAAATCTTTGTGTTACCCTAACAATAACCCTGGCCTAAAGTAATCCTAATTTTAAGATCTATTTTTTTAATTGTGGCGTAATGTCCGTTGGCTAAATGTCCGGATACCCATGCAAATTGGTGATAGGAGGCTAGGATTGGGGATTTCTTCTTGTGACTTCTTTCAGTGAATTTATTCTACAACCGTATACAGGCAATAAATCAATAAGATGACCGACATTTGATGAAAGCTACCGATCGCGCATCATGTTTTTGTTTTGTTTGTTGAAGCGTTTGGGACGGTACCCGGACATTTAGCCAATATTTGCAGGGGGGCATTTTACCAGCATTCACAAAATGATATGTTAAAGTTAGAAGGTGAAAATTAGGCTTTATGGTATGAGTTGAAGTAAGGGTTGATCCTTGAAAAAAAATGAGGCGTTCAAGATATTTCTTTAAAGCGTTTGTTTAGTAATTTATTATTATTAAAGAAATGGTGTAGACTGTAGACAATAATGTGATGCGCGAGCATTTAACGTTATCGCAAAGATTGAAACTATGAGGTAATCAGGAACAATCGTGGTAAAAATGAAGACCTCATGATTGCTTCCATTCTTCTCACTAAACGCGTTTTATTATCTTGTTTCTTTAAAGAACTATCCGAGAAACAAACGCTCCTGTTTCAAATTACATTTTTTCTTTTTCAAAGCGCGCGAATTCTAAAGAGTAAATCGAGTTCATTTAGAGAATGAAATGACGAGGAATGTGTGGTGTCGTCTAACACGAGATTTTACGCATACTTTTGTAATTTAGTTGTTATATTTTGTTATGTTTAGTATTATTATTGTATTGTATTGTATTCTTATACTATGTCTTGTAACTTTTATTTTATTTTTTTATTTTAACTTTGAAATATGCACTTGTTATATTGTCATTTGTATTCACATTGCTTCGAAGAGTTTTTTTCCAAGTACGTATCTTAGTTTTTTTAGAGATGGTATTGCATTTTATGTTATTTTATATATATTTTATATCATAATAAATAAATTCACATTGATTTAAATCCTGTAATATTCCGAGATATTTATGTGTTTGGTTTGAATTTTGGCATCTATTTCATGATAATATCAATACCGCTTTTCAATATTGCAGGACGTTAATGTTGAAGATGCCACTCAATTTTCATGCATATGGTACCATAAAGCATATTGGTAAGGTGGGTCGTAGGCCTAATTAGGTGGGCTCGTTTTGCGTCGCATTCGTTCCACGCGTTCTCCACGTTCTCTACCAAACAAATTTCTTCTTGTTCGCGTTTTCGTTGTCCCACATCGAATTTCCTTACTAGTTATATAATTAGACAAGTCCTGCAAATTGGCTGCTCGGTGAACTCCCCGCACGTGAAGATGTGAGTAATGTTATTTTTGTTATTTTTTGTTTGTTTCAGTATCGCGCGATTGCTTCACATTAGTTAGATTAGATCTTGGAAGTATTTTATTTTTCTTCAATATGAATAAAACCTTTAAAATACATATCAAATATTTGTTGCTTCAACCGTAAACTTTTTTTTTTCAGAAGCTTCTGTTGATATTTCTATCAGATTGAGATCAAGGCATATTGTAAATCACCTTGAAATCCGAATAAACATGGTGTAAGTATGTTTTACTAAATACTGTGAAATTGTTATTATTTTCGTATTAAGGGACAATCGACTGCGAAATACAATTTCCAAATTTAACTCTGGTATTTTCACAAATCCGTTTTCACTGTTTGCCTGAATTCTTCCACGAGCGTTGTGTTTTGTATACTTTTTATTAGATTTCAACCTTGATCATTCCTTTCTTTAAAAATTATTGCTATTTTACAGACGGGGAGTCACGATTCCGACGGGGTCTCACAACCATTTTCCCGAATTCCATCTCCTCAATTCAGTCTGAATGTAATCGAAGCATTAATAATAATATTTCATTATGGCATTCTTCTTATTATTAACAGCACCTTGAGGACTATAAAACAAAACACCTATCGTGCAACAAAATGTTACCGACTGGACCATTTTACTGATGTAAGTATATTTCTCTCAATTTCAAAAAGGACCTTAACAAAATTATTTTTCTTCAAAGAAATAGATACATAGACCACCTACAAAGCACGTATGTATATCATGTCCACATTCGCACAATAAGCATGCATCTTTCAAGGTGTGTAAGTGTGCGTGTGTTTTCTGTGCTTATTAATATTTTATGTTCCTATTTTTTATCTCGTCCTCTGATATGTACGTACGTTTTCGTAGTCTCGTTTGAATAATTTTAATTCTGCTTAGCTTTATCATATTTTCAGAATACATGGAGCAAGAGCAAGGAGCATCGGACATGGATGGATTACAGAGTTTTTCTTCGAGAAATCGGGACGTCATTCCATAGGGCTGTAGAATTGTATATAAATGTATAATAAATGAACGACTCCCATCTCTTTTGTTATAATAATGAACATATTTGTATTTGAATAATTTGAATAAACACTCGTAATATTTTTCTATATTATATTTGTACAAACCATATTATTTATTATAATTTCATAACTTTTCTGTATAATTTTTTTTATTTTTATTTACTGTTTGCAAGATTTTTGTTTTGTGTCTAAGCAACTTCCTACCTTTTCCAGGCAAGTTGTGTTGTAAAAACATTGTTGATCAAATTCTTTGGTTTAGTTCAGTTTTGGTATTCGATCTTTGTTGGAAGTACTACTCGGTTGGTAGTTTGTTTGTGTTTATTGATCTCCATGTTCGGAAGTTTCTTTCATCTCAGTTCTTGTTAGTTGCTCTTCTGTGCTTCAGTTCAGGTGGTTTTTGCTCATGTTCGTGATTTGAGAAAGCCTGGTTCATAAAAATTAATAATATAATGCAAACACTAAATTTCCGCTACATAACTTTTTGAAACTTGTATTTTTGAACATGTTTTTCTTTTTGTATACATTTAATGATATGTGTGGCATGGTTTGATGATTTCTTGTAGTTTGTGCATGCGTTTGAGTGCGATTTCCATTGTTTTTGCTGAATTTAATACAACATACCATACATTCATGTAACGTGCAGCTAAAAATAGTTTTATTAAATATATGATGATATTGAATTTTGATATTGAAAATAAATTTTTATATTCTGCGATATACTGAATAACTAACGATATTATTGAATTTTGCTATGGAAAATAAACCTTTATTCTGCACTTCTGTGTTAAAAATTTCAGTTCATTATTTGAGAGTAGGAGGGACGCCATTTTTGGCGCGAAAATAATTTTGGAATCTGCAGCTGTCACTCGAAAAAAGATTTCCACTTTTTCGGAGGAAAACAAGAGGGAAAAAAATGGATAATGAGAGAACCAACAGTCTCGGCAACGGAACTCTTCAGATTTAAGTAACTGAAATACAGAACAAAAATGCAACATGTGAAATGAATTGAGCATATTGTTAGCTTCTCCAACTTCTACAAACGAACTTCTGATCACGTGCAGGATGCTGGATCGTGCGATGTTGCAAGCTGTTTTTTAACAAGTATCAGACAACAAATAAATAGACACTTTGGCTTGTAGACATTGAACCACTTGCATTCAACAGTGAACACATATCATTGTTGAGGAACAAAGTGGTTGTGAGCAGTGCTCTTTGGGTTCAAAACTAGTCCCTCCAAAGCTGAGCTCGCCTTCGGCGAGCGAAATCGGAAACAAAAAAGATTGAATCGAATCCTATAAGGTAATGTTTCTTTCCAGTGTTGACAGCTTCTATGATAGCGCACAGTCTTTTTCGATACCAGGATGCTTGAGCTATAGAAGAAAGAAAGCTACAGGACGACATTTTTGATTTAGAAAATAATAAGGAGGCGAAATAATTTTGATTTAGAAAATAATGAAACAAAAATAAAAATTAAAAAAACATGAATAGATAAGATAGATAGATATTTCATGTTTTTAGAGATTCTTCTAATCAGATTAGTTTAGTAAGTAAGGTAGTTTGAAGTGAATGTGTGCTAATTTGTATTTTGATAATAGCTAATTTGTATTTTGAGATTGATTGGTTTGACATTTTAACAACGATTTTACCAGTATCGTTTTACATATTTTGATTTTTTTTTGTTTGTTTTTATATATTTCCGGAGCGTTTTTACCCGTATCATTTGGTATTCGAACCTAACGTTATCGGATTTATTTTGTACACTAACCTACCTAACCACTACACTATCCCTACCTGATGGAAACCTCTCCTATTTTAACGACCATGTAAGTTCGAAGCTTCTAATTTCAAAATATATATTTTTTTCTTTACCGAGAGGAGTTTAGAGGTTCATATAAGAGAAATGGGACATTTGTTCGTCAACGATACGTGGTCTAGTGGTTATGGTGTAAAAAATACCTGCAGTCGAAAGCACAGGTTCGAATCCGTGACTAAACATATATACACCGCAGCATATATTTTTTCGTTATTCCTGATGTGGGATTTGTGATGTAAAAGCGACCCTAAGTATGATAGCTAAATGCGGCCCCGGTGGTTTAGGGGCAAAGGAGGTTGGATCTTCATCAGCGCTCTCTGGGTTCGAAACCAGTCACTCCAAAGTTCGCCGAAGGCGAGCGAAATAGGAAACAATTAGAACAATTAGGATTGAATCAAAATGAGCTCGCCGAAGGCGAGCGAAACGCGCGTGATGCACCATATTCAAATTGAAAAACGTGTGTGTGATGTACCATATTCAAATTGAGCTCGCCGAAGGCGAGCGAAAATGCGTACGTTCTTTCATATACACACACATTTCATACATTCATTTACAAAATTTCTTCAAAACCGCCCTTTTTTTTGTTCTTCTCTCAGAGATAATGGATGATAGGCGCTCACAGATTTCTTCCATCAATTAACATAAGCGTCATGGGTAATACTCGATCCCACGACTCCTTCATTGACGATCTCCTACACGAACCACTACGCCATGGAGACACCTTGAGAAAATTTCGAACTTCTAATATAAATACCGTCATACTACAAAGACACTAGTTAAATGAAATCGTGAAATATGAAATGCTCTAGACTCGATCTCGCGGCTTATTCGTTGACGATGGAGACACATTTATAAACTCCCGAACTTTTAATATTAATACCTTGATACAAGTATGCTCTGGAAGCGTGTACCTTAAGACTAACCACAATGCCACCGAGAAGTTGGTTGCTTTTATTATAAATCTTGACTTGACCGATGGTAAACCGAAGAAAAATAAATCATTATATAGGGGGTTTGTATATGCTTGTATGCTCAGATTTCGACGTGGATGCCTTTCGTATAGTTCTTAATAACGATTTCATAAGGGTTAATCTCACAGGTTCGAATCCGCGGTGGGAATGGTCTGTAATCTCATCTCCTTCGGAATAGAAAGACAGCAATAGCACGGAATTTTCTACTGGGCTGCTGCCGCCGTCCAATACATACTAGAGTCACTAACTGGCCCGATTCCGTCAGAATCCTGATCGACTACATACCGGATCTTGTTAAGAGAGACTCCGAAACCAATCCTGATACTGTTCAAAAATAACAGATCCGGTGGTAACCGGACCGATGTCGACCTCTATTACATGAAGTATTGTATACAGTAGACCTTTTTGCACTAGCAAGCCTCAGTGTTGGATTCAACACACAGCGATGTAGCTGTTCAAATAATTATATTTTATCAATATTCAACAAAATGTTCAAAGATAACCAAAAACGGAAAAAATGACTTGCTCGAGACGAACTCAATAAAATGTAATTGATGAAAAAAAATAGTAATCAATCGAAACTAGGGCATATAGAGAACAATCGCAAATTTGAATATTTGAATAATAAAATAAGAAACAAATGAATGATTAATAATTTTACACCTGGATTACACTGGACTGAAATGAAGTCAATCTGGAAAACCAGAGCAAAAACAGCCAATGACAGTATAGCACTACACTAAATCTAATAACCAAGAAAACTAACAAACAAGAATTCGATCTGGAAAACCTAAGCAACAACCGCCAATGACAGTGCAGTATACTACACCAACCTTTACAAACAACGAATCACCATACAGCCAACGAACCAAAGAAGACCAAACTAGTAACCAAAGAAAATTTTCAACATGGAGAAGTACTTCCAAACACCAAAACGAACCTGGAAGTACTTCCAACTGGATATAAGACACTAAAACCTGGGGACACTAGATATCACTAGAATCGCCAATCATGAGAATTCCATAAAGAATGCGAAACTGATTACAGTGAACAGGAGTAACCATGAAAAAGATTGAATAAAATAAAAAGGAGAAACACATTGAAGCTTATTAATAATAAAATAATTTTTGATGAACAATGTCCATACATATTGCGCCATTAATATTAGAATTTACTTACTATTTCAACGCCCTTTAAAAATGGTATGGTTCGTAGAATATAATATAGGTGATTAAATTCTTTACTGAGTGAACAAAAAAAAAAGTTAAATTCGATTAATTTCAACAAGTGATTGATTGTCATGTTTCCTTGCACTGGCACATCGTGTTTCTTCTTTCAAGCTTCCTTTTTCCTATTTTCTTCTCGTATGATTCAAAGCTTCCCTTTCTTGGTAAATCTCTGCATCTTCAAAACACAAACTTACAAGATTAAGGAGGAAAAAGGTATAGAATTCGAAAATACTACTATCACATAAATACATAAGTGGTTATGCTATTATTCTTATACTTTTATTAGAACAATGCATTAAAGTCACAATGAGAATGAAATAATATTATAGAAAGATTTATTATTGGTTTTACTATGTAGAATAACGAAATGATTAAAAAAATTCTGAATCTTACCAAATGTGTATGATATAGGATTGGTAAAAATATTATACCACCTTCTTCTTTTTAGAGATTTCATCTTTTGAAGTTGAATATGAGAGTATGCTCAACTGCTTTGTCCTCTGCATGACCATTCTGCTGGTCATCATTAATAACAGGTCAGTGCTTTCAGCAAGTTCTGCTTAAAAATTGTAGAAACAGTGAATAAACAACAATGCTTTCAATTTTCATAAATAAATATGTAATTAGACGTTTTCAACTTTCATAGTTAAACAAGTGATTAGACTCACCTCACTCAAAATGCATCTTGTCAAGATTTTCCTCCGCTTGTAGATGACAGATCAATTGATCCCTTTTCCATGGACTCACTAGATAACCCTAATTATCCTAACCCTATATTTAACATAAACCCCTATACATCCATTTCCTTTGTAAAATTTTTACACGACACATATGCAGATCAACTAGTTCATCATTCTTCTGCTGCTTTCATGGATTCCTGTTGAAATAAAAAATAATATAGTAGGAAATGTAATGGAGGAATACAGCTCATATAGGGATAGAGTTATATATTAGAATAGAATTATATATATAGGAATGAAGCTTATAACATCCCAGGCAATTACCATAATAACAGCAGCATGTAAATGATGGTGGAAAGAAAGAATACTAAAATCAAGATAGCTAGCCTGCTTTTGCCTCCTCATCACACACCATAGATAAAAACCGACGAATATCCGGCCTTGGATTGAGTGAAATCTAAATTCAAGATCTGAGAATATTTTATAGTTATGTAATGGTAATCATGCTCACCTCAAGATTATCCCATTCCATTCATAGTTTTATCTTCCCCGTTGGTCATTCCCTGGTTCCATTTAGTCCCTGAAAAGTTGAAAATTAAATTATATTACAATTTATTGTTCAAAAGCCAAATAAATCACTCCGTATGCTCGTAATATTCAAGCAGAACAAAGGAAGAATAATGACACAATTCAAAAAATTTAATTGTCATTTTAATATTTACTTCAGTATGACTGTAATGCCACTAACTTTATACATAGCCGAACGATGCGGCTGCAGTTAAAATATTAAAATATTCTTGGAGGGTCCCGACTTTCCATTGGGTCGTATTTCCAAATACGAAATAAAAACATGTTGTCAACAATTGTCAAAACGATGATAGAATGCATCACTGGGTCATAAAAATGTTTCACTTCTTGAGAATAACATGTAGCCTAAAATAAAAATAATAATGTTCATAAAAATTAAACCGTCTTGTTTTTACCTTTCCACATCTGTCTTATTATGTTTTATGGGATGTTATGATAATTATAGACATTATAAAACAATACATTATGAGTATTATCAAGCAGATTATTTCTTGCCTTCGTCATAACTCAGAAGCACTAATCTTCAAAAGAAGTTTCTGGTGATCTTGATTTCCATTTCAGCATTCCTTCAGGACTTCAATTGATGATTATTCATTTAACAATTCACTTAAATTTCAGACACATGACCCATATATGCAAAAAGATTGGTTTGGTTTCCGTCATGCAGTAGATACTTTTTCCATCTAATTTTTAACTGAAATAAGTATCGGTATCGCAAAGCGCACATGCAGCAGCTCGCAAAAAATCATCTTAAACATGCACACCAGCATAAACAAACAAAACATTCCAAACCACACAAAAAACCATGCGCAAAAACTTCATCTCATGACATGCTATAACAAGAATGAAATTTAAAAAAAATCGAAATGTCGATATTATCTAGAGAGAGAGAGAGAGATCATTTTATTTCATCCATTAACAGTGTAACATATAATATTGATAATATAAATATAAAAAATTGATGGATAATAGAATGCATAAAAAAAATTGTTAATGGACATTTGGAAGTAACGATATCTACTTCTTTACAATAATTTATAACATGCACAATATATATATATATATATATAAAACTAACAATGCATGAATTATTATAAGTATACTATTTTTTAAAACAACAATAACAGTATACCTCAAAACCCTCATTATCAACAGCGAGATACCATTCTCCACATACAACCTTCTCCTGCGTGATTTTTACTTCTGGCGTTAAAATGAAGAAATCATTGATTGCTCGAACGAAATCCACTGCATTTTCGATGATTACTAGAGGAAGTAATAATCACACAAACGCGCATTCAAATCCCTACAGAAGTCCGTTTCTCCCAAGTCTATATTTGGTGTGGTTTAATAATTCTTGCTAAGTAACGTCATTATTAAAAACGGCAACTGATAACGAATTGCATTTCGTAAAACTTTCATTTTATTATTGTACAAGTTTCCTTCAAATGTGTATATATTAAGGATCACGAGAAGACTCTCCTCCCCATAAATATCTTGTTTAAACGATTTTTCCATAATTTAATTTGTTAAACTTGAAAAACAATATATCATTTACAATGAATACTATCAATCCATTATTTTATTTTCACATATTGCTCTTTTAAGATCATTGCAGTTATCATCATCTAGGCCAGGGTGCGGCCGTGAGAGGGGTAATGTGCGGTCGTTAAAGTGATGCAAATTGTTGAACGAATGTTGCGGCCATTGAAACAAACAAATACTACTTTCATACCCACGAAGTTTCCGTTCAAAATTATGCAACATATGTTCAATATATGATCGGTGCGCTGCAGTGAACTAAGTTATTATTAAGGATTATTAGACCCCCTCTAGTCGCGCTCTTTTGAAGATCCTCCACCACACCTAATAAGGATAATATGATGACCCCTCCCCCCAATTAAGAAAAGGAAGATCCGCCATTCGCGCTCATATAAAGATCCTCCACCTCACCCCCTCAATAGGTCTGAAGGCGGAATATTTTTCGTAAGAATTTTTCTTACCGATTATCATCAAAAGAGATATACTTGCTAGGCTGCTACAGCATTCTCAACTGTCTTCATATTTAATTATATTCAATCCAACACTACAAAGCAATATGAATCTCCATTTTCTTTTAATGCAATTCAAATACCTGATCGAATATTTATAATCATTTGAAAAAGATAGAAATATAATCGAGGTACTGTGTGTGTGCCGTACCACATTATTCAAGCACAATATTTAGCCTGAACTTAACGAAAGAAAAACAAGTCATCTTCGAAGATGCATCCCTGACTTCCCTGGGTCAGGTCGTTGCAGAGAATCTTCGTGACCGTGATCAAATCATTCGCTGCGGTGTCGTAGATATAATCTTCTCCGAACTCTTCCGCTACAAATTCCGGATTTCCTGTCATTTCATCGAATATTTCCCTGTTTTCTCCGGGATCCGCTTCAAATTCTCCGGTGATTGGGATAATCCTCAGCTAATTGATAACAAATCACCGTCATTTTTTTTATTTTAGCAGTCCTCCAAGAAAAGTGTTATTATTATATTACGTGGAGTGACGACATTTGACGTCATTCTTATACCTGTAATTCGA
>JAUELA010039593.1:0-11194 GCA_031471845.1 Boltenia villosa | reverse complement strand
CTGCCGTATTGCCAAGGACACAGTATACTCTTACAAAATTGAGTGATCAATTGGGCCGCACAAAACCTTCGAGTGGGTCGCATGCGGCCCGCGGGTTGGACATAGCTGATCTAGATAAATACAAAATGAACAACAAATTTAAGTGAATATGAATTTTCCAATCATACTATGTATTCAACTTAGCATTTTCATTCACATTCAACTTTTGAAAAAGAATATTTCAAACTATATACAGTTTGAGTTAACATAGAAAATAGTTGTTTTGACATTTTTGTCAACATCAAATAAAATGAAATTATATTTGATGTTTCAAAAATGACAATTTTTAAAACCAGATAGTACAAAGCTCTTCTCCTAATCTGTCTAATCTTTTGAGTGTTATGTCCTCCATCAATAATTTAACTTTTGACTTGTTCCCTTTCCATGCAAATGTCAGCAAAATTTTGCTGTTTACCCGAGAAAAACGTCAGTGCGCTGCTCAACGAAGTCTCGTTGCTTTGAGACGAGAGCTTCACTTATAGAAGCTTGCTATCGGCATTGAAATTCTAATAAAATCCAAATTGTTTGTTATCTTAGAGACAGGTCTATGATCACCTGTGTGTGTTATATTGTATGTATTGAAATTTTTTGTCATAATTATATGATGAAAACTAAATCATATGTTTCAAATTCAATTTTAATCCTGAAATTGTAGAATTTATAACAATATAATGAGGATGGGAGAATGGTTGAGGTCAGGTTTTCATTGTGATGGAAACATAAAACAAAACTCCCTTATGAATTTTGGCTTTTAATTGCCTATTAGCTAAACTATGATGTATTTTTATTTTATTCCAGGCAGCTGATATTTGTCAAAGCGAAGATGATTCCCGGTATAGACAAGCTGCCGAGTTGGTTGATAAAGCGGCCAGGTTACAGGTGATTAGAATTTGTTCATATTAGGGTTGTGGAGTCGAAGTCGAACAAACTCTCAGAAATATCTGAATGGTTAATTTATATTTTCTGTTTCTCATATTGGGAGTTGGCTATTTTCAATTGGGTGGAATATAAGTTGGCAGTTGTGAAATCGTTGAGTCGGATTTGGAGAATTGTTTCACAGCTATGACAATAACCCCATATCTCCATATTGAGTGTGTGGGTGGCTGGGAAATTGGATTGAACTGACTGAAGAAATTGATGAATTCAGCATATGCATTGTCTCACTTACGACAAACCCAATCCTTGAGTTTAATACCTCAAATAAGCCAACCAAAAATGAGTCCATTGTATCACTTTATACATGTAAGAACTCAGATTCAGGAGGAAATTATCCGGGGAAGTGATGCTGAGTGGTTATATTTTTCAAGTAAAAACTTTTGTCATATTTTTAGGTCCAAAGCAACAAGCTATCCGACGCTGTGAACACACTCGAGCACGAATGTCAATTGTTGTCTCAAACGGACGGTGGAGGGGAATCGATTCCACGACTCACGTGTAGTGTTGTGTTGGTTCATCTGCATATCGGTGATCCGGTGAGAGATATTATTGCAAATAAAAATTGTCGAAACTAATAGATTTACAATTCCAAATATTGTTGGCCGGCGTGGTGAGAGTCGGTGCCTTCGCTACCAAGTATGGTATTCTCCAGCAAGATACCATTCGTCCTGCTGGGCGATAGCTGACTCGACGACTGTATGGTCGTATCGCCTTTGACTCACGAAATATAATAGATTCTTAAAACACTTTCAATCTCAATCTCAAACACACTTCAGGACTTTTTTACTGACATTTGAAATGTCAAGAACAGTTTTGAACAAGCTAGAGCAGGGGTGGCCAACTTATCACTGGTCGCGATTGACTTTGAAATTTCTTAAAAACAAAATTTCTTAAAAACTTTCGATAAACTTCCATTAAAATCACCCCACTAACCGCAAAAAACCTTCAGCGATTGACCAGTCGGCCATCGGCCATTATTGGCCACCCCTAGGCTGGAGCATAAGAAACAAAGAAAGAAGTTTTTTATTTCACTGAATAATGTAAATTATGATTGCAAGTTTTCAATTCTGAAATAGATAATTTGATAATTTTGTAATTATTCAGATCACTTTATTCTGGTCAGGGCTGTGTAATCAGTAGACCAAGCCACCAACTTGAGACTCCTAGAACTTTACAAGACTTCTGCCTTAGAAATTGATAATATAAAACATGGCATTTCATCACTACGAAGAGTTTCACTTATACAAGCTTGCTATTGGCGTTAAAATCCTAATCGATTTCAAATTTTTTGTTATCTTAGAAACTGTTTATTGTTTTGATGTTATGTTTTTCTCAGTATTTTTCACAATCACTTCCCTTTATGTACTCTAATTGTATGGTGAAGTGAAGCATCAGTCCTATTTTTAAGCTCAAATTCTCTAAATCTAAGTAAGCAAGGAGGTTTGACCAATATAAAGTACATCATAAAAAACAGGAGTCGGCCATTTTTACTGACTCTGACACTACAGTCCTGATTCTGGCTGTGTAAAGTTTTAGATTTTAAATTGAACATCTTTCATTTCATCCTACATTCTTTCTCAGTTTCCATTATTCCTTTTTCATTTCATATTGCATTGATGAAAAAATTATGAAAGAAATTTGACAGTTCTGATATAGAAAGTGTAATCATCACATCCGCTGCTGTATTTAATAATTTTCTCATATTTCTAGGTTCGAGCTGAACAATCTATCTACGCTGCTCGTGATTATGCAGAGTGTTTTGAAGGTTCTGACGAGCAAGATGCTCTGATGCGATTGGTTGAAGGGTTTAATGAAGGAGAGCAAGATAAGATAGATATTGTATTGAACACTCCTATGTTTAAATATATGGACAATACATACGCAAAGCTAGCACGTTCCCTAAGAGTCCCAGGATACACTTCTGACAGCCCCAAACACCAACCCCCGAAGGTCACGAACCTTTCACCCTTGAACTTGCAGAAGCAAGCAGCCCAAGTGACGTCTAAAATTGACAATCACATGTCAGCTGTCAATCAAATGGCAGAAAAGATGAACTCCTTGACAACAGATCCTGTTGCTGGGGGCGGGGTGACTCCTAAAGTGGGTGGAGCTTCAAGCATGGCTGCACCTGTCAATCAACCGCTCGCAGATGACGAAGATGATGATCTATGTTAAATTTACATTCTATATTTTATGTTTGTTCGCGTGAAAAACCTGTAAAAATGATATATTGTTTCATTTAGATTCTATCTTTTTGTTTCAGAAAGTTTTTGTAATATATTTAACTTATCCCATTTGCTGGAAGAAATATATGTCACAGTGAAAAAAGTCTGGTGCTAGTCTATGCTTTTTAAACTACATAATAATATACTTCTATAATATATCTTGTACATTGAATTGAAATTGAAATAAAGGGCCCCTTAGAAACATGACTGGCTGTCGGCACAAGGAAGTCATTCTGAGCCTTGACAATGTCAACAGTCGTTAAGTAACTACTAGCTAACATAAATAGCTGAGAAATTATGGAAAAATTCAGTTTTACCATTTTACTGAAAATTTGGATTGCCTCAATCGAGTTTAACTGAAAAAAGAACCCTTATGAGACTCAGTTGTGGGAAATTGTACCAACTGCCATGTTCTTGATGGTCCAGACTGTATGCATGTGAATGTAAAAGAGTAATATCTAAAAACATAAATATATATGTGAGAAATAACGAGTACTTTCAAAAAGCATTGTTACCCTATGAAATAAAATTGTCAATTTATTTTGTAGTTCTTTTCAATTTAAAATCAATTAATCAATTCAATTTAAATATTTTAGTATTGTTTGGATTGTAGCTGTAAAGACGAATGTGAATGTGATGATGCATCATTTTCAACTTTTAAAGTTTGTAGTAAGAGAAGTTATTAGTGTTATACACTTAGGTATAAAAAAAATTGATATTTCAAATATTCAACACTTGGTTATTATTACATTAGTATTACAATGCTTCACAATTAACAAAGTTGAAGATTTTTTTCGTGCAATTGAATCATATACAAACAAGCATGAACTGATTAGTTGGTCAACGCGATAGCAGAAACTTTTATTTGAACTTTTTATTCTAATGTGCAATGTTGTCATCTTGATTTAGCATGTATTGTTCCATGTACGTGAAATAAAGTAAATTTATATATTGAAAACGATATTAGATATTGCTGGAAGGTTTTAAGAGTAAAATGAATACGCAACTCAGAAGGTCAGATATTTGAAGTACGAATGCTATTCTATCCCTCCCTTTCTCCATACTTTGGATCTGTATAACACTTTTTTCTGTCTTGATCGTAACAGCCAGAGGAGAGGGAGAAATAAAATTCATTTGGAAATAAAAAGACTTTGCAGCTAAATCTTTTATTTGATTTATTTTATTTGAACTATCGATCATCATATTTATAGCATCTTCAGATTGAGCATTAGAGATAAGTAACTGTAGAAGAAAGCAAATCAATTTGTATTGCATAAGGTAGAGCAGTGAAAATGCAGGAACAATTTCCAACTGCTTCTATTATAGACTACTGCTGTTGCCCACTTTGAGCGTGACCCCTCTCCTACTTAAACTATTTGTAAATGTATATAATCCTCAGAACAATTCTAAAATGTTTAGGGCGAAATTGTATTTTCCGATAATTTTTTCTGGTTATCTTCAACAGCGATGGATATAGACATGTATCAAATGTAAGGCTGCACAGATCCCCTACTAAGAGTTATCCGTTACATATTTTACAAAACGCGAAAATTTCTGGCGCCTTCAGCGCGCATTTGTTTCATCTTCACACTTTTGCTGTAAACCTTTATACTGTACATTGAATCTTTGGAATTTGATTCACAGATTCTAGTCTAACAATATTAATGCCTAATCTGCCCTTTTGTGATTGATAAAATGAAATCTTGGCATCCGCTACTTCTTTAGTTAGAAGCCCTGGCTCGATTCGACAAAAATGATTCGGATTCGATTCGAATTTTTTAAGATTCGAAAATGCCCATCCCTAATTGTCATTAACACTATTTACATTTGTTCGCACGTATGCATCTGTTAACAAGCAATTTCAGTAATTATCGCACTTTTCAAGTATATATTATCTATGATGTTCATGTTGAAGACAGACAGCAATACACTTCTTATATTGGAAGTATAAGCCCCGTTCTTGTGTTAGGCTGATGATGTATAAAGAAGAACCGCCTTCTATATATTCCTAATAGCGCTTCGTAGCAAAAATACCCTAACCCAAGCACTTAAGCACCTGCCCTCATTCTTCTTTCCATCGAAGGTACCAAAATTGAAAAATATAAAATATTCGAATAGAATACACGTTACGAGCCTGTTTTTCAGCAACTGATTCCACTATTAATAATTCAGTGGTTCCCAATCCGTGCGAAGTTCAAAATTTCAAGAGCATGCAGTGTAGAATGTTTAATGGCTAAGGCTGATGAAGATAAACTACCAAAAGTCATTTCAAAGCAGTCAAGAACAGCTTAAGGAATATATTATTTTTCATACCAATGCTTCCAACTGAATCTATTATAGACTATTAATGTAGGCTACTTGCACAAATTTTCCAATGGACTTATTCAACAGCGCAGGTCTTAGACATGTTACAAATGTAAGGCCGCACAGGATTCTCTAGTATGAGTTGTGCATTATATCTTTACCAAATTTTCGCGCGTCCTTATTTCATGCATGATTTATCACCGTTGGTTTTTGAATCGTTAATGGGCGGTCTCACAGAGTGCCCCGCATTTATAACGTATTAAGTGAATTCTTGCGATGACCAATCAATGCTATCTGGGATACAGAGAATTGTTACTAGCTCTGATTACTCGAGTACTGCACCTCTGAATTGGTGCCATTGTGATTTAAACGTCCGCTGTGGACGGACGTGGTTTGTGTCTAGAGTTATATGTTTAGAAAAATCATCATTATTATTGTTAAGAGGTATATCCTAACTGTTGTTAAGAGATCATTACTGTTGTTAAGAGAGATTGTTGTTGTGTACTGCCTGGGGTAACACATTCGTTTTACCACACTCCTAACACACTCATATACACCAAACTTGATCAGCTTCCTGCTGCTACATACTTCACCCGTAAAGACGGGAAAGCATTGTAATAAATATTGTGTTTTGAACAAAGTTTTGTGCGTAATACGAGTTCCCTGATGGGTAGACACATAGAGGCTCCTGCTGTTGCCTCGCAGTGATCACAGTCACTACATATATATTGTAAATTTGATTAACAGATGCTTGAGGGAGTGCCCTTTTGTTCACCTGAGCCCCCACCATTTTCAAAGTATGTGTACGTCACTATAATAGGTCTAAGATCAAAACTTTCTTGTTTGAGTCTTATTGTAACATGTGCTGCGCATGGATCAAGAAGTGTAGGGCTGGCAGAGGAAAAATTAGAGTTCAGCAGGCAGTTCAGACTGAGCATTATGGATATGTACCGCATTTTCGCGTATATAAGACGCGGTTTTAACGATTTGTGTAAAAATATTTTATATTAGACGCACAGAGTCTCGCCATCTGCCGAACTGAGCAAGCCCTATATTGTAAAAGTAATGAAGTCGCAACTCATCAAAGATATGCGCGTGCGAGGAATGGAATATGGAAAGAAACTATTCATCGTTGTAGCGAGTGTTGCGTTGCTTCATGCGCAGTTTTGGTACATTTCATACATGGACGAGCTAATTTTTATCTTTCTTCGTCAATAAAAATTCCATGCTCGTTGCTGCATGCGCACAGGTTTCTTTCTCTCTCATCGAGTATCTTTCTTTCTCTCTCATCAAGTATCTTCGAAAGGTGTGCTGACCCCCTAAAAAAAAATAAAAAAAAAATAAAAAAAAATTAGCAGGATAAAATTAGAGAGAAGGCAAATCGTGAGTCTGGTGCGAAATTTAATTCATTATTTTTGGTTGTGTCAATATCACACATTTTACTGTTCATTCATGTAAAAATTAATTGGATAAGACGCCCACGAATATAAGACGAACCCAGGGAACGGGATGAGTAAAATCTTGTATAAGACGCGTCTTATATACGCGAACATGCGGTAACTGTAAAAGAAAGCAAATGAAATGGTATTGCATAAGGTATAGGTTTCCAAACTTTTTTAGTTGGCGACACACTTTTTGGCAATACATTTACCGCCATACATCATTTAAAAATTAAATGAAATATAAAGTTAACGCTATAATTTTACGCCATAATTATAATTTTAGTGTCGTAAGTTTATATTTGCCATCTTTTCATTGACGCTCATTAGCACTGGTACGTCTGAAAAAAATGAAATAATTTTTTCATTCCTGTGGTGAAGAAAAGAAGTGAAACAGCATATTTATCAATTAAAAATGTGTTTCTACTATCAGGATGACTCGGAAGTTCGAAATTAAGTTTATAGGTATAATTCGATTTCAATAAGATATCATTGTGATGGGTTAAAAAATTTGAAACTAAAACCAATGATTGAAGCTTCGCCACAATTTGAATTATGGGATGATTATGAGAGTGAATACTTCAGATTCGCTTGGATGATAAAATATAGATTGCATATTGTATTCGCAATCAGACTGGCAGTAAGCCACTTGCTGCTCTTTTGAATTTTGACGATCAAAACTGCATAAAGATTTCAATTTCCTTAGAAATTCGTGTACTATGCTAAATATATGCTTATCATGTCAAAATATGAATATCGCTCCCGTCCACCCCTTGACCCTACGCTACGCTATGTCTGAATTCGCCAATATATATTAAATTATCGATAAACCTGACCGATTATTATATATATCTGGCCTGACTCACATTTATCGAAATATTATCGAAAAAAATCGTTCTGATCGCGATACACCTGGACACTATTGGCGACACACTAAAGTGTAGCGACGCACAGTTTGGAAAACACTGGCGATAACAGGCTTGATAGTACGGCGTATGCACATCTCACACTGGATTATAGGGCTCTGGGTCGTTTCAATATGTCAGATTATCCCAAGAAATGTCAAATCTGGACATAAATAGAGGTATAGGCGCGTGCACCGGGGGTGAGGGTGGGGTGCGCTTGTGCGCTGAAGGGATCAGTGAGTAAAATGTACACGATGTTTTAACAAATAATCTAGGTTCCATTGCTGCGAATGTGATATTGTCATTAACACTATTTACATTTGTTCGCACATACCTAAGCATCTGTTAACACACAATTTCACTATCCATCGTTTTCGCACTTTTCAATTATATATATGTATGATTTTCATGTTGGAGAGAGACACCAATACACTTACATTGAAAGTATGAGCCTCAGTCTTGTGTTAGGCTGATGATGTATAAAGAAGAACCGCCTTCGAGCTATCCATAATAGCGAGTCGTACCCTAACCCCAGCACTTTAGCACCTGCCCTTATTCTTCTTCCCATCAAAGGTCTCAAAATTGAAAAATATAAAATATTTGAATAGAAAACACGTTACTAGCTTGTTTTTCAGCAACTGATTCCACTATTAATAATTCAGTGATTCCCAACCCGTGCGAAGCTCAAAATTTCAAGAGCATGCATTCTAGAATGTTTAATGGCTGAGGCTGATGAAGATAAACTATCAAAAGTCATTTCAAAGCAATCAAGAACAGCTTAAGGAATAGATAATTTTTCATACCAATGCTTCCAACTTAGCTTCCAACATAGACCATTACTGTCCTTACACAAAATTTTCACTGGACTCAGCTAACAGCGCAGGTCTTAGACATGTCACAAATGTAAGGCCGCACAGGATTCTCTTGTATGAGTTGTGCAATATATTAAAAAAAATCGCGCGCCATCATTGTCTGTTGTTTTACAGTTAGTGTAAAACTTCATAAACTAAATATTGTAAATTTGATTAACAGGTGCATGGGGGAGTGCCCTTTTGTTAGGTCCAAGATCCAAACTTACTTGTTTGAGCATTCTTGTAACGTGAGCTGACAGAGGAAAGAATTGACAGTTCAGCAGACCATTTCACAGCACTTGGCAAACGAAAAAGTAAGACAGCTTCTATGATTGTGTATCTTCATTGCTTTTGGTAATGTTAGGATTACATTATTTCGCTTGCATGAAATTGGTTCTTCACAATTCTGAAATTTAAATAAGGCATAGTATATGACTTAAGAATTTTACAGCACATGCTGACCCAAAAGAGGGGGGAGTTCCAAGTATATATTGCTGCACCTATCAATCAACATATCGCAGACGAATAATATTATATTTAAACTTATCTATTTGATCACTGTCAAAAAATCGACAACAATTTCTAACCAGAATGGAATAGAATGCTTTATAACTTAATGTTTTTTTCGACATTTTGATCCTAACCCACTCGCTCCGTGCAAAGTTGCGAACTCGTCCCATGTCCTAAACCAGGGGTGCGCAACCTGCGGCCATGAAAGAGATGCAAATTGTCCAACAAATTTGGCGGCCATGGAAACTAACAAATACTAAATACTAAATTTTTAGAGAGTCATCAAAATCCTGTATAGATGTATCGCGGACACAGGTCAATAAAATTTTATGGATAATATTACAATAAATGTAAGTAATTTCATATTTAATATTCACCAAGATGTATCGATAATTTATTATTTATTCGAAATCAGAAATAGCTTAGTGTCACAGAGTCAAGGGGAGGCTTCGGCTGAAGAGACGTTGAAATTTCGACATATGAAGAATATACTTAACCTCTTAACTGATTCTTTCATTTTCAATTTCCTTGATTCGCTATTTTTCTCTCTAATTTTATCCGTCAACCTTACTCCGCATGTGGTATGTACTTTTGAAGATACTAGATATAAGATATAAGAGAGAAAGAAAGATACTCGATGAGAGAGAAAGAAACCTATGCGCATGGAGCAACGAGCATGGTAATTTTATTGATGAAGACAAAGAACGATAAAATTATGCGCGTCAAAATTTTCTTTTCGAGGTTCGCCTTTGTTTGCCACAGAAACAAACGTGCCATATCCACAAGTAATACATTCCGCTTCAAAATCATTTCGTCCTTTTCGAAAAAATATATAGCCTACTTCTGTCGTAGTTCTTCAGTGAACTGTGAATTTCTTTTTGGTATTATTGTTATTTAGTTAAACTTATATTACATTATGAACTTGAATAAAGGCTATCACTACAACAAGACAATAAACACACTAGAACTTACGCTAAGCTATATAAAGCCAACATATATTACGCCAAATTAGAATTGGCTGAACAGTGCTACAAAGCGAAATTGCTTGTTTGCTTGATTGTCTGTTTTTGAATACAGCAAATACGGTGCACGATAGTCCCATATAAAAATCCGTGAAATCGTAAGACAAAAATAAAACAAGTTTAGTGAACATCGGACCAAGGGTTCCCGAGTGAGAGCCGTTTTTTGGCTCACTGGTGGCCTCCACTCTGTGTCATAATGTTATTTCGTCACAAAGCAATATAATAAGGCAAATTTCCCTTTTAGCGTAACCAATAACTGGACCTTCCCACCGATTGTTTAGCCATTATTTCGTCATATAGAGAAGGAGGTTTGCGTTACTTTTTAATTTTTTGTTAAAATCCTTCGGCGAATTTCCGAATTTATTTTAATTCATGATAAATATATATATATATATATATATATCTTTAAGTAATACGAAATGCAAAAAGGCGGTATTTTAGGCATTTTTGAGTGACCTCGGAGGTCATTTCATTTTTCTTGAAAAAAGAGGACATGTCTTCCAAAAAGATGTCATATGGTAGTCCTACTGTTGATGCAATTTCAGTCTTCTAAATGCGTTAAGAGCAACCAACTTTGACACATAATATTTTGTACAAGTGTCTTTCCGATTACGGTATCGTATTGTGAGATAATGGTAAACCTGGCGCACGGATTTTTTTGAGTAAATTTGTAAATAGAATAAATTCCTTTAAAATAAACTGTCATCTCGGTACGTGCCGCTCACTGTCCCTTTGAGCGCTTAATTCAAAACTGCATGTATGTTCACCATGATTGCCTCTTATGGAATGGCATCCATACCTCTTCAATAGTTAATTGTATGACTAACGCCAAAGGCGCGCGAAAGTTTTGTGGTCATTTTGAGAAAATGTAACTAGGAATTTGCAATGCAAATTGGTAGTTGAGATCCCCATTTACGCCCATGTTTCCCATATCCTCTTTCTGTAATGTCGAAGATGACTAAG
>JAUELA010039482.1:0-11200 GCA_031471845.1 Boltenia villosa | reverse complement strand
TTCATGACATGTTTAAATCGTGAACTTTAGCACCGTAATGTTGCTTTTGTTCAACTTTCTTTTTGATGACACGTTTACCTTTCCTTGACATGTTTGATTAACTGTAAATAACATTAAATTGCTGAAAAAAATTGAATCTAGATTTTGTGTTAATTTTTTGCCTACTTAACCGGGATGCGAACTTAAACGGGTGCGAACTTAATCGGGATATCACTGTACATACCGTACGGGACACTTCATAAAACATTCTTTTTCGTCATTCAAACGCGAACGTTAGTTTCAATTAATTAGTGACCATGAAGTTGAACCTAGGAAAATGATCTGTACTTTCAGCTTTCCGTTATATTATTTAATTTCCATTTCATGCTTGTAACGTAGGTCTGTTATCAGGAGCCTGAATAATTTTATCGTCCACGACTATTTACAAAGCAGAACCCATTCGACAATTCCATCCGCTAATTAAAAAACACTCAAATTTCAACCGCCAAATAAGATTACGAAGCCTTGGATTCTTCACATACTCTCTTTTCAAATTGTATTACGTGGACTACGATACTAAAATCTTTGTAGATGTTGACGAATCGGTACAAAGGGTTAAATGGTGGCACTTACAAGTTGTGACGTTATTTTTGATCATATTAATGACGTCATAAAAACATTCTATGATATTTCTATTTCATACAGGGGTACGTTTTCGAATTCTTTAAATGCCAGTAATTTCATCAAGTAGATTGCATAATAGGTCGAGTTGTTGTCGCTGGCAATAATATGCTTTTATGTAAAAACCAAGTAATCCACCGTTACCATCGCAAGCACGTGACCTAATCTGAGACAGCGAAATGCTAATTATAGTCTAGAGACGACGGACATTCAGCTACTTGCGATCGGTATCCCTATGAGAAGTATATTGAATATATTAACCAACGCACCATGGTTGGGCGACTTTCTTTGCGGCGCATACAACACATACGACAATTAAGCTATTTGTGGCGCGACAGAAATCTTAATTTCGGTTATTTGTGGCACCCATTCAAAGAACATACAAAACTTGGACAAGCTGAGACTGTAGAATATATTCACATTTTATTGTATTAATATAAAACATGGTCTCCGGTTCCCGCTATACAGTGCTCGAAGCTCTTTAAACTCAATGCTCGATTAGTTCGACATGCTGCGCAGACCACCATGTTAACAAACGATCCGTTTGGTGACGAACTAATGCCAGCAAATTTTCGGCTTCGTATTTTACGAGCTGATGAAGCAGGACAGGCGGCATATCAGCGTCATTTCTCGAGTCGGGTTCAGCAACAATGGAGGCAATCCCTGCAATTAAATTGGTAGAGCAAGTGGCAATGTTCTGATGATGGTTGCCATTGCCTCTACATCAATCTCATTCATAGAGCTCTTGACAAAGCTGCCATCCAGTTCTCTGCCCAGGTCTACACCAGCCGCCGCATCCCGATGCACCCATGAACCAAGACGCATTTGGTAAAGTGCAGCTTCAGCTGGCCTTCGCGTTGTTGAGAAACGAGTGTTGTTAAACTTTCAAGGCTTCTGAACGTGATGGTCGCCTCGTTCGACAACTTTGCGACAGAAATGATCCATCACTCCAGCGGAGAGAATCTAGGCAGGTTTTTTTTCCGTAAAGGGAATCAGGTTTCGAAAACTAGTCCGGTATTTCGATTCAAATTATCAAATTTAACACCGACTAAAGTATGCTTCAATTCTAATAGATATCTAATAATGCTTCTTCTGAAGAACCTAGATATTATGATCTAGCGAAATCTCATTAAATAAAACTCTTTTAGCTGTGTGCGACCATGCCTTTGTCATATTATTCACGAATTTATAATTCTCGTTTACGCATCCTTGTCGCACACGCTGCTGATCCACAACCAAAAGGAAGCATATAGAAAGGATAAACAGTGTGCTGCACCACATTTCACAACTCTTGGCTCAAATAGATTATTTATTTTTGATTGTGTTGTTCTAAATTGACGAAACAAAACAATTTTTGAACGCGGAAGTGAATTTTGCTTCGGTGCGCGCGGCACTTAATTGTGGCGTCTCCGAAAAGTTAATTGCGATTATTTGTGGCGTTCCGTGCCTCGCGCCACAAATACAATGGCCTGACCATCAGTAATGATAAGTCATAACTCACGACGTATTGAGGATCGGTTCGACTTTACCTTTCATCAATAATATAAACAAAACTTTTTCTGAAGCTTAATAAAGAATTATGTCTTTTGTAATCAACCCTAAGTGGAAGCCTATTGATCTAACTTGTAACATACGTAAGCATATATCCAACCAACATCTGTTGAATCATGTTCAAAACTTGCAGTAATGAAAGTCGTTTGCTTGTCTCTGTCTTTTAAAAAATTACGATCTAACATTATAACACGCACAATATTATTTTTGCATTTTTCTACTTTCATCATTTTAAGGAGCCGACACTCTTCCTTTTGTCAAGAAATGGGCAATGTCTAAACTCATACGCGATCTTCGTCTCAGCTGTATTTACATTAAAATGAATATTCAGATAATGCATCACGTGATCAAATTATATTTAATTACATAAAGTTTCAAATTCGACAAAAATAAGGAAGTAAAAATCAAACGCTACAAAATGAATTTTTTTTTTCTTAGACCAAAATCAAGGAGTGATTTCAGGGACAACCATACGCCACAAGAGGTCGCCACATGCGCTATTATGGATATTATAATTGAAAATAGTGATATAAGCAATTGGTTGAGAATGTATTACAGTTATTTCTAGATTTAAATTGATTCAGATATTTTATAATATCAAGAATTGACACAAGTGGGAGGAACATTGAGTTGCAATTCATTTAAGTTAATTCGAGCGTGGTGATGGTCGGATTCAGATCTCACACAGGACGCCTTGCAGACCCCACGTAAGAGAACAATTCACCACCCCCTTTCCATCATCATCAACATTCTTCTTCACAACCAAATAAACCTGTGTGTTATTTGAAACCGACTTAGAATAGCCTGGTAGCCACCTTGGTTGGAACGAAGCAACTTCTCCGTTGTAATATCTCAGAATCTTCGTCTAAAAATATAAATGAATTTGATTATTGATGGAAATATAAATTATTAACTTGTGATTGATTGTCATTTCAACTCGTGAAAAGTATTTTGATATATTGTAATTAGATTTTAACTGTATATAGGCACAGAAATAGAATAAACACAGCATAGAATAATTATGTAGGTCTATCATAATGTGTTTTAAAATAGTAAATTCGAAACCTAAAATAACATAAATTATGAATATAATGATATCAAGTATGTTATTTAAAGTCCACATATCCCAATAGTTACTAAAATTTATAACAAAAATAATCCTTAAAAATCTGCTCATATATTATGTTGTATATTTGTATATATTGCACAAGAGTTGTCAATTTTTACTTGAACGCATGAATTATAGAATTCTCAGTTTTCCATGAACTTATTATTCCTATTACGTCATAATAAAACAAGTAATTTGCTTTATGTCAAACAATCATTTTCAGATCACGTCAAGTTGAAAACAGATAATTTGATTTGTGAAATATGAAATCGCAAACAGTTATATTTTCGTGAAAATTATTGTTAATATAACAATATGAATACAGCAATGGACTTATATGAATTGTTTGGTGTCAATTTAATCTGAAATTATTTCACTCAAATCTAACCCTGGTAACCTACAGGTTGTAAAACATTCATTTGATCTAATTTGTGTCGAAACAAGGCAAGATAATCAATTGAAATCACCTTTGGTTCATATTTGAATCCCAACCATATGCGGATCCATCTTCTCGAAGCAGGAATGACCGGTCTAGCGTGACTCATAACCATGTCGTAGTGCTCAGTTGAATATATATTCCCCGGAGTTCCACCAACTCTGCGACAAAGCTCTTCTGCATCTCCTGGGTATACATCTTCTGCATCATGAGCGATGACGTAGAAACATTTGCCATCGTATTGGAACTTGCTGATATCTGCAAATAATTGACAAATAATTATATATCCAATGCTGTATTTACCTATGTATGTGCCCTATGCTTTTAGGTACTTCTGGGCGCTGTCCGGTATTTCAATTTTTCACCCAAATATAGCTGACAGCTGAGCGGGCGGCCCCTTGTAAGAACATGTGGGGCCCTTTATACCAATGATGTATTATGACAGAATGTACAAATTGTTCTTTAAGATATTATCGAGACTTCCACAAATTTATTTTTTGAGTGTACGGGTCACGTGACTACACCTCCAGGATGATCCGTAACAGAATGCTCAGAACAAAATAAGAGAGCGCAACAAAATGTTTCATAATTTTGGACATAGTTTTTCTAAGACTGAATTTTTACTTGACATATTTTGGCACCCTATCATTTCGGGAGCCCCCTGTCTCGGTCCCAGACAGCCTGGCCCGATACGGTAGGCACCCAGTCACAGTAAATAGCTCTATATCCATTTTGCGCTTCACATGAAGAATTCTAGTAATTCGTAATTCATGTTCCCCTTCAGCCTATTCAGTATAATACAGCCTTGTATATATGCAGTTAGTGACTGAAGTTAAAGAACTTCAACATTTGATTATTCATCATGAAAGGAATACCGAGAGACAACGAAACAAGAGAAAGAATAATTACCATATTTAAATTCCAGTTTGATTCGTAATGGCATCAGATCGATCTGTGTTGAGAGGAGTTTGTTCATTTCTGAAATAAAGAAAAAATATATGTATTCAAAATACAGTAAAATACATGAGTGAAATCTTATCAGAATATGACATCATTCTATAGCTACTAAGAACAACATAATTTACCACTTGTTGTATCCTTGGAAGCTGTCTCGAATTGTTTCTGTTGTTTTGTTTTGATGGAATCCAGTTTCTGGTTGAATTCAGTGGCCATATTTTGACGTAGCTGGTTCATTTCTTTCTTCAGACTATCAGTAGCTAAAATAAGAAAAAATATTGTTGAAAGATAATTTTTTTTGAGAATATCCTCAAGATTATGGATAAAAATTTACCGAGAAAAATCTTTAATAAAAAATAATATGACATCTATTTATTATCAAATTTAAAGAAAATATGAATACCACTTGATGTGTTCATTGTGTCTGTAAGTTTGTGGTCGAGGATTCGAGTTATTTTCTTTACAAAACGCATACACTCGTGATGACGTCATTAACTCTGATAAGACCGTCTCATAAATTCGCAGTGTTCGCTATTGAGTCAATTAAGCTCGATCGGGTCATTGAAGATACTCTAGAGCAGTGGTTCTCAACTGGGATCCGGTGGCTTCCCAAGGGGGCCACGAGCGCGGTATATTTAACTGTCGTGACGGATATGGAATCTCGAGTCACTGCTCTAGAGACTTTAACTTCAATACGAAAATTGACTCAAAAGGGAAAAATTGACTTAAGAAAATTTGAATCAAACAAAATTTATCGTTGAAGTAATATTTTCTGACAAAACTTTTTTTGGATTGAGGTTTGATAGTGAGGTATTTTCTCTGTAAAACGCATATACTCGTGTAAACGTCATTATACCGGATAAGACCGCGCCGTAAAATAATAATGACGTTTTGCTCTATGAGATGTTCAAGTTCTCATTGTCGGACCCCACGGTGGAAAATGGATGACGCTTTAAATTAAGCTAACGGGAGTTTTACAAAGATTATAAAATGTAAATACCGCTTGCTAGAAGTTGTCAACCCCAGAACGTGGCGTCATTTTACAAACACTCATCTTATAAAGTATAGAAAACTCCAAATACCAGTTGCTGTATCCTTGGAAACCGTCTCGATTTGTTTCTTCAGGTTTGTTGTTGAGGAATCTAGTTTATGGTAGAATTCAGCGATATCTTGACGAAATTGGTTCGTTTCTTCCTTCATATTCTGAGAAAGTTGGGTTGATTCGACCTTCAGCCGACCTGTTGCTGAAATAAGAAAATTAACTGCAATTTGAAACATCGCTTTCTCCCAGCTGCCTTATGAAATGTTTTAGTTTCTGATTTGACTGTTTTTGATTTTCGGAGCAATATTTTCTTATGAAAGATACGTTTTGGTCGGGATTTGATAGCGAACCATGTTCTTTACAAACCGCATATACTCGTGTAAATTGCGGACGTCATGGACTATGATAAATAAGACCGCCTCATAAAATCGCAGTGTTCGCAATTGAGACAATTAAACTCGATTGGTACATTGCGGAGACTTTAACTTTAATACGGTTATATTCACAAATGACGTCATAAAACGAGTATGACGTCATTAATATTAAAAAATACAAATACCTGTTCTTGTATCCTTGGAAACTTCCTCAATTTGTTTCTCCAGGTTTGTTGTTGAGGAACCTAGCTTCTGGTTGAATTCTGTGGCGATATCTCGACGAAGCTGGGTTGTGTCTATCTTGATACTTAGACGGAGTTGTTTTATTTCTTTCTTTATATTCTGAGAAAGTTGGGTTGTTTCTATCTTCAGCCGATCTGTTGCTTAAATGAAAAACAATTGATTGACAGTTGAAACATTACTTTCCTTCTGCGACCTCATGAATTGTTGTAGTTTCTTATTTGAATGTTTTTGTACAATTATCTGTGGAGGAATATTTTCTATCAAAACCTATTTCTGGTTGAGGTTTGATAGTCAGCTATTATATCTACAAAACGCATATACTCGTGTAAATTGCGGAAAAAATGGCGTCATTATACCGGATAAGACCGCCTCGTAAAATAATAATTGCGTCACGAAACGAATATGACGTCACTAGCTTTATTTTTTATTCTAAAATCCAAATACCAGTTGCTGTATCCTTGGAAATCGTTGCGATTTGTTTCTTCAAGTTTGTTGTTGAGTAATCTAGTTTCTGGTTAACTTCAATGACGATACTTTGACGAAGTTGGGTTGTGTCTTCCTTGATACTTTGACGAAGTTGGGTTGTGTCTTCCTTGATACTTTGACGAAGTTGTGTTGTGTCTTTCTTGATACTTTGACGGAGTTGGTTCACTTCTTCCTTCAGTCGATCCGTTCCTGAAATGGAAACGAATTGATTAAAATTAATAACAATGCTTTCGAAATCTTATCAGTATATGTCAACACTATTAACTACCAAGAATACCATAATATATAGAAAATCCAAAATACCAGTTGCTGTATCCTTGGAAACCGTCTCAATTTGTTTCTTCAGGTTTGTTGTTGAGGAATTCAGTTTCTGGTTGAATTCTTGCTTCATGCGATCAGTTGCTAGAATGAAGTAAAATATTTAACATTGTTTTCCTCCTTTAGCTTAATGAAATGTTCGAGTTCTTATTGTCGGACCCCATGGTGGATAAAATGGATAGCAAAATGAAGTTACCCTAAATGCACATACATGCATTGTAAAACTTTTAACGCCAGTTGGGAAAGTGGGATTCCTAACCAGGCTTGTGGTTTGAACTTCAAGATACGCTCTGGTTCCCTGGAAAGCAGATGTATGCGTTCAAACCTAAGTTAACAATGACTTACTCCTTGTATTATAACCGATCCAGATGCACATCAGAATGATTGGAACCAGCCACCAAACCCATTCTTCCAGCGCTGATCCTTCGTTTCCGCTTGAAGGCGCTTCGGTTTCTTGTTGCAGTGCGGGAAGTGCAAGGTTGTCTAAATTAATAATAAATATTACAGGATTCTGGGAGATTGATTTGTCCCTTCTAAATTCTTAATATATATTTCACCATTTCAATAAATATTCAACTTACTAGATCTTTGAGTTTTGTAAACTTGATCAATTTGTTGTTGAAGGTTATCTGTCGAGAAATCTAGTTTCTGGTTAAATTCAGTGACCATACTCTGGCGGAGTCGATTAATTTCTTCCATCATGTTTTGTTGCAGGAGAAGAATCTTCTTCCCCAGTTGATCGATGTCTAAACAAAACATGAAACATACAATAAGCATAACATTAACAAAGTTGGCAACTAGATATACGCTGAAACTGAGGGAGGGTTGAATTTCAATCTTGGATGCCTGGATACGAACCCTGGATCCTCGGGGTGAAGCGAGTAAATCTCTCAATACTCACCATCAATTGGAATGTCCTTAGCTTGATTACGTTGGATTTTCAAATCTGAAATAAAAAACAAGTATACTGAGCATTTGCTTATGAGAAAATCTCACTAAAATAGTAGCCATGGAAGAAATACGATATGTCCAAGGATGCGGTGTTACGCCTGAGGAATAAATGACAAGATGCAGAAACTACATCACTATCTCACTTACATGCACGATGTAATAAGTCTTTATAAGAAGATGGGATGTTGGAGAATTTTCTCCATTCTTTTTCTAGTTAATGAATACAATTTAGATAAATATATTTACCTTCCATATTAGGCCAAACCATGGCAATGCAAATCACAATGAGCGGAATCAGCCACAACTTCCATCCCGATCGTTGTATGATGTCACCACGTGGAGGTCTCTCTATCGCTGGTTGTTCGCCATGTTGTTGTAGGTTGTCTGCAAAATATTTGTTTTCATATATTTCATAGCCTTTCCCATGACTGAAGAACAGAAGATTCTTAGTCTAATGATAACACGTTCTGTAGATTGCGACGCGTTTAAATGTTATGAACTACTTTAACTTACGAACAGGTTGAACCACGTCATCATCGGGCATTAGTTGTACTACGTCATCATGAGGCATTGGCTGTCCTACGTCATCATCGGGCACTCGTTCATTAACATTTTGTCCACGAAGATCATCTCGATTTTCTGCGAATACAAACAAAGATTATCGATCTTCCTTTAGATATATTCCTTGAAGTTGCTTACTTGTTCATGAACATACTTAGAGAAATAATATTGATTCTACAACTCTGTCCCCGACCTCAAACCCTTAGTCTTTTACTATCATAGGGTCATTTGCAGTTAACCTGTCAAACAAACAAACTCTCACCATTAAGCTGAATATCCTCATCTATCACTGCTCGCTCATCATCAGGTTGGTCGACATTTAAAGGTTCTTGATTGACAGCTCGCAGCAAGTTTTGGGGCAGCGCAGCTTGATTTCCTGAATTGTAAATAGTGAGAATGAGTTATAATTAGAATGCACGGGAATTGTGTTGTACTTGCGTCCTTTACAATGACGTAGGTTAGGCGTAACCACCGCCGGCCGCGCCCAAATGTACGTTAACCTTTTATTGGGTAGTTGTATTGGCATAATATTATGACAAAGTTAGAATTTACCTTAAAAATTGTAAACTCTTGCATTTATCTACACATTGTCTCCTACAAACCTACAAATCTAGTCTCGCCCAAGATTGTAATGTACAATGTATTCACATTTACCTTCTTGATCTCGTGGCATCTCTCTATCCACCAACCTCGTTGACAGAATTTGTTCTAGAATGTTGACACGTCGAAAGATGTCCTCGAAATCGACAACTTCTAAGAATAAAACAAACTGCAGCTTGTGGCTGGCTGTGAACTCTGGTTATAGCTACCTAGTATATAGCTGTTTCACACACTATTAATTCTAAATGTACCGTACAATATCGATGTCAAAACTGTATGAAACGATTTGTTAACTCTGTAAATAAACAAAAAAACTTACCATAACTTTGCTGTACATTGCTGAAACCACTCTTATAGGTTTCATTGCTGAAATTAAAATAATATATTCAAATGACAACAAATGTAATCAATAATTATTTAACTGAGCTTGTGCTTACTTGAAATTATAAAATTTTTCTTTCTTCTGATTCCTATTCTGTCGGGTCAAGTTGCTCTCGGCTGCTTCACTTTCTTCAGGCGAGTTTACAAATGCCTTTTCATCAGGTGAATTTTCCATTCTACTTTTCAATATTTAACTTTGCCCTGATACTTGCTTGACAATATGGGTTTTGAAATAGAAAGGGAAAAAAGATCAAGAATTGTTATGCTTGAAAATACCATGATTGTAAACGATTGGAACCCAAACATTGGCTAAGGCCTTAATGAAACAAGAACAAAATAATGAGGTCATATTTATTTCTAAATTTTCTCCAAGCAACAACTATAAGTTCCTCTTTTTAAGCTGTCGCTTCTACACCCTGGGTTTACCTGGATTTTCTAAACTTCTAAATCACTTAAAAAGCCCATTCGAACACTTTTTGTAGTAACTGTCACTGTAATTGTCCACAACATGAGACTCACCAACCTTGCAATTGATTCAGACAAACAAGTATATCTCATGACAAGTTCAACGTTGAGCGCATACACAGCATTTTACGGAGCAGTGTTCCCATGAATGAATTCAAAATACAAATCAGAGTGATGTTTCGTTGAATATTATTGAAAGACGATGCAGCAGATAAAACATATGTTTTTACTAATTTCAACTTATTTGACAAAATATTTGTAAATATATAACGAGGAAAGGCGCCAAAAAATGATATTTGAAATCTAAAGGGAACACTGGTAGTTTTTACTCGACAAAGGTGGAAAAAGTGACGTCAGTGATGCAATGAAGCGAAAATACCAAAAATATTAACTCTCTAAGAGCATGGGAATACTTAAGCCGTGAAATATGTTAATTGAGGGGAATTCATAGGAGATAAATAGGTTAAAGTGACAAATGGGATAAATCGGCCAAGGTTTTTGACAGATTTAACCTTTAGTTCAAGGACAACATTGCAAATACAACGGACCTCCTCTATGTTCGCCTCCATGATAAGAAATTTGAGGAAATCTCAATCGCCAATTCAAAATATATATTTTTTCACTCCATCGATGAAAAGGGATAATTTCGGAGGAATATGACGTCTTTCTTTTCATAAATTATGGCCGAATTAATGGGATATATTGAAGGTCTAATTTGGGCTGTTTTATAAGTGACATTTTGGCAAAAAAATTTATGTTCGTCTGGCAACCTTGTTTCACACAAAGGTATATATGTCAGCCTTTACTACGAACAACATAAAATCAATTCTTCTTTTTACCGTTCCCAGCATTTGCATCTAATCGTCAATTATGGAGGAATAACACAAGGAAAGAGATACGGCAGTTGTGCCAAGGCCACAAAAACATATTTTGTTTGTAATTTAATTGATTTAGCATTGTTTTATTAAGCCTCGGGGTCGGAATAACAGCTGTGGGGCCCAAGAAATAATATCTCTCGCAATACACATTCCAAATAGTTGGCGACTTTAAAGTGAAGTTATAATAGA
>JAUELA010039372.1:0-11204 GCA_031471845.1 Boltenia villosa | reverse complement strand
AATGTCGAAGACGTACTAACGTCAACGAACGCCGATAACTTATATTCATCTCAGCAATGACGCGCAGCGGGATTCGCCGCCGAAAACACAAAGACCTAGGTATGTTAGTACAGTTAGTACATTTTAAGAAAACATCCGGAATTCCGGAATACATCCGGAATACCTAACTATTCGGTTATGGCCATCCCTACCCATGCATAATACGCCCAACAACAACTAAGATTTGACCGAAAAGAATGCGTATTATACACAGAAAATTGCGGTAATTATTGGACTGCTTTTTGATTTTTTAATGGGTGGATTGTTACAAATTGTAATGCGGAAACTCGAATTACGCGTTAGTTCTATGTTACAAAAACTCTGAAAACCCTTTAGAAGGAATAATATTCAGCAGGGCTTTGGAGTTGGTGTTGGAAGTGAATTCATTGTAGAGGACACAGAGTCAGTAAATATGGTCCAACTCCACTTCCTGTTTTTATGATGTGCTTTATTTGTTCAGGGTAAAGCTCCTAATTAGAGGTCATAGTCGACCCCTTCAAAATTCTACAAGTTGGAGTCGGAGACTTGATCTAATGACTCCACAGCCTTGATGACCACCATGTGGATTTGACCTTGCTTGACCTTCATTCAAACAAATAGTTTCCTTTTGCAAACTCTTTAATATTCAACAAAGAAAGGAGATGTTAACATTACTTGTTTTCGAAAAACTCATTTTTCATCTTTTTTTTCTTACAGAGCCAGGTGACCAATGGAACCACAGAAGCTGTTGAAGAAGCAAATCGAATAGTTCAGTTGAAGGAATCAATAGATAAACAGAAAACTGAACTCGACCATATGAGACATAGGACGAATACATTATTGACAAAGTATGTGAAAATAAACTCCTCCAAAACCTTCATTCTTCATATCGACTATGGATGAATGATAATAAATGATGTCATGTAGAATTTTTTATTAATATATCGTATTTACCAACGATTCACCGGAAAGTCGTATCATGCTTATACATAGATGCATGATGCGACCATGCCAGCTTGCGAGCAAGAAATTCTAGAACATGAGTTGTCAGCTTCTCCTTAGCACATGATCATTTTGAAATGCATTTTTTTCAAATTTATAATGAAAATCTAATCATCTATCATCTGAAAACTTATTGATTATAGAAAATTGTTAATAAGCGTCTAACCTACACAATAGTGCTGTAATATATTAATTATACAAATCTTACAAATTCATACCCCCTTGTTGCTATTGCAACCCAAATTTTCTGTGCCTCACCCTCACCTAAAATAACCTAATCCTGACATACTTAGTCTTAAGTCTATGGTCAGTTACTATGTTTGTCTGTGGTAATAAATTTCTTCATACCAGGAAAGTGTCTTATAACCTATGTGGTGGTGAATATTTTGTTTGTGTTATATTGTTGATGAGAATCAGAAAATATTGTTTTTATATTTCAGAGTTTCAGAATTGGAATCTGATCTTGACACTGCACGAAAAGACCTCATTAAATCAGAAGAAGTCAATAATCGTTTGCAGAAGGATTGCAAAGATGTAAGTGAAAGAGCCATAACCTCAGATAATATCCAGATATCAGTATATATATATAGCCAAAGACTTGTTCTTCCCCTTTGGACCCAAATGAATCATTCAGTTGGTTTTAGTGTCATGCCATATTTTTCTTTACTGACAGCTGTTTTCAAAATTTTGTTTTTCAAAATGACGATAAAAATTCTATCTATCAATCTTAATGTTCTAACCCATTAAATGGGCGTCACCTTTACTGCAGACTAATAATGGGGCTTGCATGCTTATTATAGTGGAGATTTCCGAGAAACTATTCTTATATCAACAAATTTATACCTGAGTTCTTCAGACTATGGTAGAAGATGGCATCTAATTTTTTGATTTACGATTATTAATAATCAAAATTTTGACATATAGAGTGCAACAAATTGCTTTATTCATCCTATATGCTTTCTTCTAGTTATTGAGCATAAGCCACAAGCTTGCTCAAACAAGAATTACAAAATTTTCTGAACAACATGATAAAGTTTATTGAAAAATGATTTTTTTCTTTCAAATTTAAAATTGCAGGAATCACAACTTCTTAATATCTTGTAAATTGCTAAATGCAACATAATGATAAATAAACTTCCATAAAAATATGATGTAATTCTGCTGAACAAAAATTGTATAAATTGAGTTTTTATTATTTTTATTAATTAATTTTTTGTTAAAAAAGATTAATTTAATTAATCTATGTATGAAAAGTTGAATGTGGTATAAATCTTCCAAAGCAGATTTTATGTGATATAGATTAGTATTAGATTTGGTTACAAAACTGTAATCAAATGCTAAGTACACACCAATACTTGTATTAGCTGAAATAATAATAAAGAATAAAGCTGCAATATTTCATTCACAGTCAAAACGTGGTCGACAAGAATTAGAAGAACGTGTTACAACGCTGGAACGTCGATATCTGAACGTGCAACGTGAAGCTGCGTCTGTTCATGAACTAAACGACAGACTAGAAGCAGAACTTGCGAACAGAGACTCCGTTCTTCGACAGGTTAGTTGCATAATTGCTATTTTTTACCATAATTGTTGGCCTCAAATTGGCCTTAATGGAAAAGTTTGTTAGAAACCGATAAAGTAAAAAAAAAGAAATGGTTTTAAAAAAATTCAATATACATTATATGTTGATTGTTAGTATGAACCATTTAAATGATTGACGTTTGCAGTTTAAAAATGTGTATTCATATATTAACTGTTTATTGCTTGAGATTCACGCAATAGCAGTGTGCAATCTTTCATTTTGACAGCATAACCTAAAACTAACATACAAGACAATATCCTTGACAAGCATTTCCAAAATAATAATGAGCAGGAAAAAGAATATAATACGAGAGATTGTACATGTTTCAGTGTATTTTTTCGATAAGACAAAAGGTCGAGTAAAATTATCTTGCTGTTTGTGTAATGCAAAGCACATTTTTATCAAACAGTCATATGTATGTATTTACATACATGTGTATTAATAGATCACCTACTGATAAGGTGTTGACAATATGTCCATTGACTACATTATGGTACGTCGACAGAATAATTGTCGACCTTTGAACCCAGAACATGTTTACTCATTCATTTCATACACCCTAGCCTTGACGTGAGTAAGTGACTTGGGGATGCTGAACACCTCGCCGGTACAGAGCCATTTCAGGCTTTCCTCTGCTATCTAAGTTCAGCATGGTTGCAAACCGGGATGGTCGCATCATGCATCCATGTATAAGCCCGCTACGACTTTTCGGTGAATCCGGGGGTAAATATGATGCATCAATCAATGAATTCAATATTTTATTCATGTTCAGGCTGAAGAAAGGAATTCACTTCTTCAAGAAAGAATCAAAGTTGCTGATTCCAAACTTCAACAGTCGTTACGAAGAGCAGAAGCACTTCCAGAGGTAAAATAAATATTTTTCAATATTAAGAGGCATTTTTCTCGGATATAACATGAGGTATCTTGTAGTGTAAACCCTCAAATAATATTTTCAACATTTGGTTACATTAATTAAGGCCGGTATAATCAGACTTTTTGGCTTTGATTGTTTAACAATTTTTTCCTCCTCTTTTCCTAATCTTCCGCTACTCGCAAAGAGTAGTTTTGCTATTGGAGTGAAAAATCTCTCAAAAATAGTTGTTCGAGAAAGAGGTTAAAAAGGGCAAGCTCGCTTTGTTTAAAAATGAAGTCATTTCAATTTGACTGTCGAGCAGAACACATCTATGTCGTATATATTAGATGTAGCATTCTCTTGATATAAAATGCACGACAGAAAAAAACACGCTCCAGAGTGTTTTATTACTTATTTTTTCATTTATACATGCCTTTAAGCTGTCAAGCTCATTGTTCGTTTTCCCAGTGTTACACAATACACATTAAGTTGACAAAAAATTGTTAAGTTTGGATTCCTCGGTGCTTTATTATCAAATTATTTACAAAAAAAATTTAAAACAGTTAGAATTAATTAAAAAAAAGATTTTATAATTATTGTTTTCATCTCTTGAAAATTTACTGTTGTTATTGTTCATTTTCTTCACTGCTTGTTGTTTTCATGTAATTTTATATTTTTTATGTGATAAATACCAATAAATGTTACTGTTTATCTAACTACTTAGGTATCATTGGTTTATTTCATTTCTTTTCTAAAAAAGGTTGAAGCTGAGTTGGCTCAAAGAGTTGCAGCTCTCACTAAGGCAGAAGAGAGACATGGGAACATTGAGGAGAAGTTGAAGAGTCTAGGTGCTCAATTGGATGAGAAATCTCAAGAGATTGTCAGGGTGAGTTGTGGCAGGGAGAAAAACCTGTTATTTGGCATTGTATTGAATGTATGTTGTATCATAGCTTACAGAGTCAGAAATTTTTTATACTAATAATCTGGTAGAGAAAAAATATGATATAAAATATACCTATGGATTGGCACTTGCATTCGAAGCTTCAAATCGCCTGTGCCTTGAATCAACGACTTGGATGATTTTTTTTTATTTCAGCATCAATATTTTGGGGCATCAGTCAATGTGCAGATCACATGATAATCATATAACATAGAACAAAACCTGAAACTCCCTCTTCTTTTTACTTTTTATACTAATGTTTGATGTGCTACTAAGACTATGATTTTGAATTTTTTTCATTTTTTTTCAATTTTTATTATATTTTTTTTTTCATTTTTTTTTTCTTGAATCCGCGTGGTTCATATCGTGAAATCTAAGCACATAAGCATAAGTTTTTCGTAGGAGAGGCTTAATTTTTGGCAAATATCTCAATTAAAATCAAATCACTTTTCCAGGCTCGTCAAAGAGAGAAAATGAACGAAGAACACAACCAACGTTTGTCGAGCACTGTCGATCGACTACTTGCAGAGTCCAACGAGAGATTACAATTGCATTTGAAGGAACGAATGTCAGCTCTAGAAGAGAAAGTAAGTTTGCAGCTAGTTTTTTTTTTTTAGAAAATTTCCAAATTTCCTTCTTTCATTGTTCTATGGAATATGCTTAAAAATCATGACATTAAATAATAATATCAATGAATTTTACAACACATGCTGAATTTTTGCTTTGTGATCATTTACCAGTAATCCAATTATATTTGCTTTGCTTTTCCTGGATTTACTTCTAATCACAATTATTTTAAACCTCTTTATATCCACTATCAACTGGAAGATAAATTCTAGTTGAATTGCACCAAATTTAGTCATAATGAAATAATGTTAACTTTGTTAAGACTTTTTTTAAATAAATTAAGAATATAGTTTACGCATGTCAAATATGAAGGAACATTTCTTTCCACTGTTTATTTGAGAACTCACTTTATTAAGGAATTCCTCTCACTTTGGCATTTGGATTTAATAATTTGGATAATGTTAATGAAAATAAAAGCTGTTGCATTAGAAATGAGTTCTATAACACTCCTTCTTTTCTTTGTTAATCTTATTTCTTTTGATTCTCTTGATTGATTATTAAAACTATAAACTTCGTCTATTCTTGGTCACATTGTATCCACTTCTGAAAATCATTTTTACTTTATATTTGTTTGAATTATACTTCGT
Organism: Boltenia villosa; assembly: GCA_031471845.1. Lineage (NCBI taxonomy): Eukaryota > Metazoa > Chordata > Ascidiacea > Stolidobranchia > Pyuridae > Boltenia > Boltenia villosa. Next base: position 5,595 of record JAUELA010039372.1, on the reverse strand, counting down.
CACCCTTCCTTGTATCATGTGTGTAACCATCACATCCAACTCTTACCACTTTGTACTAAATTACCACTAAACGCATGGATTTTATAGAACAAGCTCAGTGATGAGCTGGAAAATATCAGAAAAGAAGCCGAAGAAATCCAGCTCGACAAGGTAAATCCTATGTGGTCGTAACTTTACTCTAACATATGGCTTGAAATATTAAAATTCCATCATATAATGCAATCTAGCATTCTACCCACTCCGTATGTTTGGTTTTTACCTGTATATTTACTGTTTGGGCCTACGTGTTACAAGTTGTCATTATTAGATTTCGATGTCATGTATTGTAGGTCATTGACTTCAAATGAGCTAGTTCATAATCATATGGCTTTAATGCAAGGATCCAGTGAAATTTTAACTAAACATATATTACATGATTATGTACAAAATGGTAAGGTATCCACAGGATGATTTAAATAACTTATTCATATATAGCTTGAAATATTAAAATTCAGTAATGTAATGCAATCCTATCATTTCTATCCACTTTCTATATGTTTGGTTTTCGGGTAATCCAGTTTTCATTATTATATTTGGATTTCAATTGACTTGGAATGAGCTGGTTAGATTTTGGTCATCAAATTTGCACTGAAACCAATATTACATGATTATACACAAATGGTAAGGTATCCACAGGATGCTATAAAAGGTGGTTGGGGGGTTGTGGCAGCACTTTGGAGAGCACTAATCTACAAAATACCCAGTTGATTATACTTTGTGAATCCAAATTATTCTAGGTTCCCTCATTCAATCTTCGTTTTTCTTATAACCATTATTTATTTTACTGAAGGTTTATTCGACCAATTCTTATGATTTAATACAATGAATTTATTTCTCAGGAACGTGTGAACAGACATCTTGAAAAGGTTGAATCTGAACTCACAGTTTATAAAGCAAAGGTAGAAATATCTAAATATTTCATTTATAATATTTTTCTAAAAATTTTGTGATTAACCCCTGAAAGCTAATTTTTTTAAGAACTTACAACTTTAGTTCTCCCAGAAATTTTGAAAGCAAGATTTATTTTTCAAACATTTTTTTCTGAAATCCTTATCTATAAGCTTGATTGTAATTTATATTTATTCTTTTACCTATGATTTTTACATTTCATTCATAATATTCTTTTTTTTTTTTAAAGAAAAAAAGGTTGTGATTGAACTCAGATCTTTTCTGAAATTTTTTTTCCATACAAATAATAAGAATATGTTTAAATACAAATATTTCTGAAATCTTAGTCAACTGATTGATTGAATTTTTTGTAAGAACTTGCCACTTTAGTTCTCCCAGAAATTTTAAAATTCAAATCTCACTTTTCAAACTTTTTTTTTTTTTCTGAAATCCTTATCTATAAGCTTACTAGTCATTTATATTCTTATTGCACCATCGGTTCTACAAACAAAAATAAAAACAAAAAAATGATTAGAAACTAATATCCGCAATTAATCAATATTTTCTTTGTAGTTTTTTTTTGAATTATATGCATTTTCAATTAAAATCAATTTGAACACAAATGAATGCTGGTGATAATTATCTACAATTTCTACAATGCGAGTGATATTTCCGAGTTTGAACTTTACCTCTGACCCCTTTCCAGGTCATGTCATCCGATCGTTCCATGTCCGGGATTCATCTGTCAACGACAACTTCCTCTTCTTCAAGCTCCGCCTCCCTATCCTCGTCGTCTTGGAAACCTGCAGCCATGGCACCTGTAACCGTTGGTAACACGACCCCTGACCTCAGTCAGAGAAGGATGCGACCTTTCACCTCATTGAACCACCTCACAACACAGGCGGCGACCACAACATCATCATCAGTTGGCCATTTTTCATCTTTGCGGTTCGTAACTTACTTTTGCGCATGTAGTGTTGTGTGCAGAGCTGTGGAGTCGATACATAAAACTTTTGACTTTGACTTTTTAATTCATCAGTTTCACATCAGCTAGCACTTGAATCTTGTGCGAGTATGCTGTGTGGCTCAGCAGTTTCAAATGTAGAATATTAATTTCAGTACAATTTGAATTAAAAAATATGTATTCCAGAATTATTCAGTTTTCACAGTTTAAACATATTAGCAGTCAGAGTCGATACATTTTTCTTGATTCTGACTTCGCTAACCTGAAAATTTGCTTCGACTCCACTGCCCTGGTCGTGAGGTACAAAGCTAAAGATATGAAATTGGAGGAATAATGAAAGTAAAATAAAGCATAACTAATGAAGAGGTCATAATATTTAGTTTGTGAAACTACTCCTCGTTTCTGCAGGTCTAATGACATGGGTGCAAAACCATTTGCACGATCGCAGCCATTGCGGACTCAAGTATTACGAGATGAAGTAGACAAGGTTTGTAAATGAAAGTTTTCTTGAAGTAAAAAATATTAAACTCTGCTTGTGTTAAAAAAATAAGATTTCACCTCCAACAATAGCCTGAGAAAGACTAGTGGAATAAGTTTGATACTTTATAAAGGAATTAGTCTTTATAAACTTTTCCACTCACTTACTTACGCACTTACATTTTCCATGACATATTAATTAAGTTCTGTTACCTAAAGCAAATAAATATTTCATATTGTATTGACAAAATAAACAAGTATTCATTCTGTGGCTAATTAATCTTATTTAAAAAAAAAAAAGTATTGCAAGCGTAAATTTCTCATTTATCAATATATTTTAGATAAAATTTTATTGACCGCTATTCACGACACATATAGAGATTATTGGTGACACACTTTTAGAAAGCTCTGGAATAGGCATTAGGCTTTACAATATGTTATAAATATGGTAAATTTTGTCTTTGCAGGTTTCCAACGATCAGGATTGGGAGCGGAGTCCACATGCTGCCATAATGAACAAAGTCCAACAAGCATTTGAAGTTCCATCAACTCAGAACACAACTGGTAAGCTTGGATATTTCTATGTTTCTATCGGATCTTTTTACCATTGTTCACTGCAATATGTATTTATGAGCTCATCAGTAAAAAGCATAACCTTTTGTTGTATTATTTTGCTTCGAAAGAGGGACATTTAAAAAAGGTTTAAGAAAATATTTTGTGAGGACTAGTTGAATGTAGAAGCCAACTGAAAAAAAACAAACTTTTGATCAATTTTTTTCATGCCTATTTCTTAATGAAATAATGTGTTTTCTGCCTGTTATATTATTTATTAGTCCTGTGAATTGTGTATAGATAGACGACTGATCTGATTTCCATGGCCAAAGAATCAATTTGTAAAACATTCATTGTTGGAAAAATAGGAGAATGAATAGAAAATTTTAGACTTGGATGATATTTATATCAAACACTAACTAATATCAATTTGACAAAAAATTTGTGAATTTACATAAAAAAACTTTTTTTTCCCCACAAAAACGCAATTATAACTCATGCAAATGTAGTATTTGTTCCACAACGAAAGACCCCTTGAATATAAATCTCATTATAGTCTCGTTAAACGCATTTTTCTGTGCTAAAATGTCTGGACCACACAAATTGACATTGCCTTACGAGGAAGTTCGCGGGCTGCACAAAAAGTCCACGCAGGCCGCATGTGTTCTAGCTCTTGTATAATCTTTCTATGAAATAATAATGGGAAATGCATTTCTAGGTGATCTCGATGACAATGTATTTTCAGCCGGTGATATGTTGTCACCAACTGGTCAGACGAATGCTCAATCACTCGCGAGTATGTTACAGGATCAACTGGATATGATCAACCTGGAGATTAAGTGAGTTGAGAACAATTTCTTGTTGTTAAATGTATACTTTCTGGCCTGAACTATCAGGGTAACTTAAAGCAAGTGAGAAATTTTCCTGACCAATTATAATTTTTCCACATACTCACATGATCTGGAGTATCAAAGTAACGTAAATAGCCAGCATGGTCTTGTTTGAGAAATTCTCATGACACATATATATTTTCGGTAACATTGTGTGGCTAGACTCAAATTCTTGCCATGAGAAGAAAAAATGTGTTTCATATCTGGGCTCAATTACAAAAACAGCTGTTAGCGTTAAATAACATGTTAGTTTGTATCTGTGAGGAAAACTTTCTGACATTATTACAGAATTTTTCCACGCTTAAATGAAAATCTTACTCGCCTACTGTGTTAGAACTAAGCCAAAACAAAATATTGATGAGGATTATAGCTGAATACTTATTCGTTTCGAAGCAGGTCCATCATGTAAAATACGATTCTGAATTGTAAACAATATATTTCATTTCCACTTTCCCTGCCATGCTCAAAATTTAGATTTTGCCAATCTTGCTCATTTAATGTCAGCAGAGTTGAACTTAAACCTTAATCCACTAAAATGCAACAAGGGTAATTTGCCTCTAACTTCCACACCCTATCGGTATTTACCTTTGTGCGTAATAATTTTGATTGTGCAATTGATTGTTTAATCATTAATTCGTCAAAGAGCAATATAATAATACTTAGATGTCGAAGTTAAAGCTTAAGGTGTTGCAACAAATTGTCCAACTGAGATACATCACATTCCTTATTTGCTTGAATTTTTAAAAATTGAGCGAATTCTTTTCCTTCAGTGTCTTGCAAAAAGAGAAACAAACCACAGAAAGAAGAGCAGAAGAAATTGAATGCCGCGTCACCCCTATTATGGATGTTCACCCACATTCTTCAAGCACCTTACCCCACACTAGACGACCTGTGTTCCAGCTCGATGGTGGGACCATGGCGTACCCGGGTGGGTCAGAAATAAGATCTCAAACATTACCCCACCAACATCACCAGTACAGTGTAAGTTGATTTATTCTTTTTTATAGAAATAATAAAGCTGCATTCTAACTGTCCTCTATGTGGCAACCTAGTTACTCGATTTATATCTGTATAAACTTAAAATTAATATAAATGGTCGTAGCAGAGATAATAAAATTGGCAGATTCCTCCTTCTTTAATCTCCATCCAAAAAAAAAGTGTTTGCCTGACGTAATCTCGATAAAAATGCGACTGCTGAGATGTCCAATATAGCATATTTCTTATTTTTATGTATAAAATATATGTACTGGCGCGGAATATAAAAATATGGAAACAATTTCTATATATGATGTGGATATATGTACAATATTAATTTCACCTAGTCAAATACGCAATTCATAAAATTAGATTTTCAAAAAAGTCTTCAGAATATACATGTAGTAATTCAGTAGTAACGCTGATGTCAACTCATCCACACATTACAGTCCAGATCAGCGTTTCTCAACCGGTGGGCCGTGAAGCAGGCCAAAATGTTACAGTACAAAAAGCGAATACTTTTATCAACGCGTGTTGAGTATTATTGAGTAGCGTTTTAACAGTGAATTGAATGTGTTGTTAATATTTTATTCATTTCTCACAAATATGTTTTAATTTGTTTCATTGTCATTTTACCACAATATCTTATAGTGGGCCTTCAAAAAAAGGTTAGTAAAAGTGGGCCGCGAGTTGAAAAAGGTTGAGAAGCACTGGTCTAGAACAGGGGTCACCAAACTACGGCCCGCGGGCCGGATCCGGCCCGCGAGATCAGTTCAGCCGGCCCGCCGCTGCCACTTAAATTTGCCTGAT
>JAUELA010039150.1:0-11219 GCA_031471845.1 Boltenia villosa | reverse complement strand
ATCGCTAACCCCGAGTACAAAGGGAAATGGAGAGCCCCAATGATTGCCAACCCCAAATACCAGGGAATCTGGAAACCTAGAAAGATACCAAACCCTGATTTCTTCGAAGATCTAGAACCCTACAGGATGACGCCAATTGTGAGTGTTAAATTTATCATACAATCCGATTGAAAAATTTTTTTTTTCAATGTTTTACACAATTTTTTGTTTCAGTAATTGTAATAAGCACTGCTCTAATATAGATTGGCAAAGATTATTTTTTCATTGTTACTCATATCATTCATTTTTTAAGGGTGCAATTGGATTGGAACTTTGGTCAATGAGCGACAGTATAATGTTCGACAACTTCATCATGACCGACGATAAAGCCGTTGTGGATGATTACGCAGAGCAGACCTGGAAATTGAAGAAGATTGTCCATGCGAAGAATGAGGTAAATGGAAACTTTCAGCTATTTTACTATTTTGACGTATTCAAAGGTATTGTCTTCAGTTGGTTCAAATTGCACAATCATTTGATTGATTTCATTATGAGCGACTGACTATTGATCAAAGATTTAAATATTTATTCATTGGAAATTTAGTTCTGAAAGGTAACTAAGGTTTCAAATTCTCAATATATTAAAATGAAATGAAAACGACGAAAAAGAGGTTTTTGATTTAAAATTTCTTAATAAATATGCAAATGACATAATGTATCTATATATTTTCTTCAATTGTGGAAAAAATATGATACATCTTTGAATTTTCTTCATATTTTATTAATTGCACATAATTATGATCCATATTTCTCCTTGGACTTTAGCATAAGGACTTTCAATGTTTGTGTTCGAAAATATTTTTCCTCTATGATGATATGATTGTAATTTTTTTATGGCTTTTATACATTGATAGTTACCCACAGTCTTGAACGTTCGTTGCAGTAACGTGCTAGATTCTTTAAACTTACTATGTAACTTTGTATACTCCATACTCGCCTTCTTTTCTGACAAGTAACAACTGAAACAATGCCAAAGCACTCATTTCATTGACAGAATCACTGTGATACATCAGTGTAATCTTTACTTGATGCCAATCCAAGACTTTTCTGTCTTCTCTGTATTCTTCCTTTCATATTTCCATATTCGTCTTCCCACTTTCCTCTCGCTTTCTTCCTTCCTTCCTTTCTCTTGTTAGACAATATTTTCCAGAGCAGTTTGAATTTTCCAACAAATCTGAGAATTGTATATCTTTCAGTTGATAAAACGCGAGAAAATGCTAGCAGAAACGAAAGAGAAGGTTAAGAAGGAAAAATCGAGAAAGTCAAAGGTACCGGTCATGGTGTGGTGTGAAGGCTGGGTGTTTCTCTTTCTTCTCTTGCTGCACATTTTCACTTATCTTTCTCTTTCTTATCAATCCTTTGCCTTTTCCCTCTCATCTCCGTCCGCTAAAAGCAGTATTTCTTCTACTAGAAATCTAAAAAGAGCAGAAAGAGGAACAAAAGAAAACAACAAAAGGTGCCAGTGCTCAGCCTATGTTAGAATAGTGTGTGAAAACTTAGGTACTGGTGGTAGTTTGTGTGTTTTTAGCAGTTGATGATAGGCCTATAGAAATTTAGTGTTTACGACAGGACTAATTTTGATTTCTATAACAGTAAGGTTGCATGCAATTTTTTTAGAATGTAGAATCCTAATCTGTGGTCTTGTTACTTATAAATCTTTATCTTGAAACTTGACTGCAAGGTACTCCTGTGAGAAAATAAATTGCCAAACTTGTTTACATTATTAAATAGCCTCATATGACCTATTGAAAGTCAACTTTATGACATGCTCATCAAACCTTATGCATCTAATACTAACTACATGACCTAATCAACGCCTCTGTATTTTTTGTGATCATAACATGGCGCCTCTTAAACTTCAGTCAATGCGTTGTAACTAATTACTTTTCTTGAATAATTATCGCGCACAATGCATAGACTCTCACTAAGTCTTTTGTGAGCAATTGTCAAAATAGGGCTTTTATTATGAATAATAAAAATTTCTCGACAGTAAAAGCATTTTTTTTACTTCATCCTGCTTAGTTGCAATTAATTTCAATGCAATCTAGGAAAATTTAAAGCTTCATGCTTTTCTACACTACACAGTGCTTAAGAAAGTTCACAATTTGAGTTATTTACATACATCAGGTGGATGATAGTCGTTCAAATAATAATTTTTTTTTTGTTACATTTTTGGATATATTTTTTGACACAATAAAATTTACTATGAATAAGTATCCATGTTATCCACATTCAACTCGATATGATCAGTATTTATTAACTTTATAATATAATTTTTGATTTTATTCAATACTCTTCCTTCTGTAATATACTTTTTGTCACCCATTAGAATTAGATAACGGAACTTGACTTAATGTTACAATGCAATAAATGAATACTAAATATTTTTTAAGCCTGGAATGTTCCAAGGATTGATTGATGCCACCAATGAGAGACCATGGCTCTGGGCCATCTATGTTGCAGTGGTTGGACTTCCACTTGTCTTGATCTTCACTTTCTGCTGCAGGTAAGTTCCAACATTCATTTTTAATGATTACTTTTCAATAAGAGTTCTTTATTTCTCTTCAACCCTTTCCATGCGGAATTTAAGTTAACAAAACTGCGAGATTTTTAATATTAATTTTCCAAATATTAATTAAGGGAATTTTTTTATTTTTCAACATAGAAGCTTCACTCTAGGTTTGTTTTAAAGAGGATGTAAAATGCGTGCGTAATAACGCATAAAATCTGAAAATTTATTCGGTCCCCTACTCCTATTCATCAATATTCAGGAAATGTTTGAATTTTTCAAATAGGTATCTTCTAACACCAGGTAGAAATAGTAAAACTCACTAAAACACTTTCGAATCTTTTGAAAGTACACCCAATTGATACTGCTAGATGCTGCTATCAAACTGTAATATCAGGTCTCTCCGTATTGTGCCTACGATGTCATATTTGCAAACATTTTCAAATTTTGTTTCATTTATATAACTTTGATTTGGGATAACAAAAAGAATTTAATGACTATCTGTGGTAAATCCACCATAACACTATGTAATAGATGCTTTAAATGATTATAATTTCAATTTAGCGGGAAAAAATCATCGGAATCCGATCCGAAGAAAACTGATGAACCAACAGCAGATGATCCTCATGATTCTGAAAACGAGGTAACTTGTTTAATTTTCTGCAATTAGGAAGTGTTGGGAAAGGTAAACCAACAAATGTTGCTAGTTTGGCAAAGGCTCCACATTAATTATTTATAAAAATATTGATTTTTTTCTCTGTAAATTACAAGCATAATTTGTTCACCGTTGGATTTCAAAGTTTTTTTTCTGCATCTTAGGAGAACAAAGAGGAAATGAAGGAGGAAGATGAAAAAGTGGAGGAAGGTAGGAATGATTGATTGGAAACTTGCTTCTAATTTAACATGAACACCATTGTTGTATTTGGATTTTTAACGATTCTCTTCCACACAGATGTTTCAGAAGAGGAGTCAGCGGCTACTGGAGATGCAAAGAAGGTCTCCAAGTCTGACCTGGAGGAGGATGAGGAGGAAGAAGAAGAGGAACCAGATAAAGAGGAAGAAACGTAAGATTCTCTCATTTATAAAAGTGATCTTGCCTCCACCGTTTTGCTTAACAACGTATTTTCAAATGTAATATCTCCTTGAAATCTTTATTTTAAAACTTTCATTTTCTATTTAGAAGCAACAGAAGATCGCCGAGAAGGAGAAAAGCCAGAATTCAAGAATAAGGACCTTGAACTTCAGCCATTGCCCATTCAATTCAAAAGAATTTAGACAGCACCGTCCAAAACAACACAAATACTATTTCACTGTATGCACTGAGGTCCACAGTAATACGAGATATATTTTGAAATGGTCCAAACCAGAAAATACAACTGATTTTTCAATTCGTTTTTCTCCAGTTTAAGTATTGCAGGACATAATTTATATCATAGATAGAGCAAACTTTTGTATGGTGTGGTAAAAAGTAAATTATTCCCAAGTCAATTACACTTTAATCAATTTCTTTTTTCTCAGCCAGCTATTGATTAGATGCATTGTCCAACAGAAGAATACTGTAATATAGTGTTGCGTAAAGATCTTTGACAAAAACTTATATTCATTTTAATAAGTTCAGTGATGCTTTGATATCATTAGCGGTATTCATAATTTCATTTGAAAATAATTTTGATTAATAGTCTGTTGTCCTACCATGCTGAGATTGCAGTCAAACTCCTGTGCAAATTTTGTCTCGAATTTTTAAGTAAAACCCAGTTTTCCATTTGCCTTAAATTTGAAAAAAGTTTTGATTTTTTCCCCCGAAAACAACCAGCATTACATGGATGAAATGGACGTTTCTCCATTCACATACTGAATTTTAACGATTTTTAATCCCAATAATTTTTTTTTATTTTCTTCAATAATATGGAGTTGAAAAAATCATTTTCATAGATTGTTTAAAACGGAGATTAGATAGATGTTTTCCATAATTATTAGTTGATTCAAACTGCCAACTCCAAATCAGATTATTTTTTTGCCAGTTTTGAATTAGTCAATATAGCATTCAGCACCCGAACCTAAGTTATATTTGTTTGCTTTCTGCTCGAGCGCATTTGCCTTTGTTAATTTTTCAAAACTTATTCGAATTTCCGTATTTTTTGCCTTGTCTTTAGTTGGCAGTTAAATGTTCTGATTCTATGCCTAGGAAATGTTGATTATTTGTGGTAAAATAAAAGAACGAAATGATGTAGTGTTAAAGGCAATTTCTTTGATTAAAAAATTTACTGAATACGCTTTAGTACTGGTAGCTAATAGAGATGGGACGAGTCCGAGAAATTCGGACTCGATCGAGTAACGAGTCCTGAAAAAAAGACTCGCCGAGTCTCCAGTCCTCGTCAATGACGGCATCAATTTCCCGAATCCTTAAAAATGATTGTTTTGAGTGGTCCTATTCAAAGAGCACTAAATGCTAATGAATTTATGCTACTTTTTTGCGTCCTGGTCCTGGTAAGTCAAAAATTAATTCTTTTAGATGTACCGTAAAAGCGATATTCTGCCGAACGACATTAAAATCAGAAAAAAAATGTAATATCGAATGACTTGTTTATTTTATAGTAAAGAACGTTCAAAATCACTCGTAAAATATCATTTTTCATTGTCACTGCTTAGGCGCAGAGACTTTCCAACGGGCGTCAATTGCATTGTTCATCATATTCCTAACACGAGAAAAGTGTTGCTAATTCAGCCTTTTTTCACTCGATCTAGTGGAATTTGATTGTTACTGTTTACTACTGTGGTCATTGCACAATTCTTTGTGTAACCTGTGCAATATTTTGTGACAAAACGATACTATGGGATAGCACCGAGAAGCATGTAATAATCATCAGGACTCGATAGTACTTTCGCAGGACTCGATCGAGTCCTCTAAAATTCCCAACACTCGTCTGAGTACTCGGACTCGTTCTGTCCCATCCCTCAGTAGCTAATAACACCACAGGCCAGCCAAAAATCACACATATCTTACGTTTAGTTTATTGTATTTATTTAAACCGTTTTGAGAACAAACAAATTATATGCTGTAAATCAACTGCTACAAGAAGAAAAAATCTACAGAACTGAAATATAGCATTTTGAATTTTCATGACACAACATTAGAGCCTGTAACTCTAGAACACTGGTTCTCAACCACCTTGTACTGACAACCTCCTTTTGTTCAATCATAAATTACAACGACCCCCTATCATTCATTAGTTAAAAAATGATTTAATTTGAAACCACCTAAAAAAATTAAATTTTATTCTCACAAATTAACACAAGTTAAACCCATCATTAGTTCACTACTAGATAACAGTTTCGCGAACCCAGGTTGAGTATCATTGCTTCAGAAGGCATTCCCCTAATCACCAATCTCTTGCCAAGAAACAACAAATTGAAATTAAATATATAAACATTTCAAAATATGTTCTAACAACTGCAGATTTCTCTCTTAAAAGCTGACAGCTGTTTTGAAAAATGTTAGAGCTGTAATCTCATCTGAACTTTGGTCACCAAATCATCTTTCTTATCTTTGCATTTAACAACAACACCTTGCGACTTCAGCCAAGCACTTAAAGTGGCAGCGTTGACTTTTGATAACTGCAAAATAAATTGACAAATGGACGCATATGATCCGAGCATGCTGAATTTGAATAACGGAGGAAAAGCGGTCACCAAGGTCACGTGAAACCGCTCTGCACCTGAGAGGAGTTCAGCGTCCCCAGTCACTTACTCACATCAAGGATCAGGGTGAACATGGCATATTGAAGTGAAGTTATCAAGCGTGCAGTGCGGTATCCGGACATTTAGCCAATGGACGTTTAGCCGACGGACATTTAGCCAATATTTGCAGGGGTGGACATTTAGCCAACTTTTTTTTTCGAATAATTTATTTTGGGATTGAGGTTAGGATGGTTAGGTTCAATTTTTGAAAAAATCGAAAAAAAAATTCGAAAAAAATTTTTTTTCGAGATTTTTTTTTGCGAAAATAAACAACATTTTTAAAAAAAAAAAATTCGAAAAAAAAAATTCGAAAAAAAAATTGACTAAATGTCCATTTCCGCAACTATTGGCCAAATGTCCGTTGGCTAAACGTCCATTGGCTAAATGTCCGGGATTCGTGCAGTGCATATGCTGTAGTACTGAAGAAATCTGTGCAAGTGAAGCCGAGATTCGAACCTCTCGGTGAGCATATATGACAAGCGTATGGCTTTTCTCCCGTGTATCTCAAGGAAGAATTCGAGTTCTCACCTTATTACCTCGAGCCATTTCTTCCACACTTACATCTGTTTTTATTTTAGTTCGTTTTGTCAAACTAGGACTCGCATTGGGTAATTTTCTCTTGATTAATTTGGCCTGAAGAGTTTCTTCCAGAATGTGACCTCGCGCAGCAGTTTTTGACTGATTAAAAATATACAAGAAAACATATTGAAGAAATTTTTAGTTGGAAACTAGAATTGCGCACAATTCTATTTATGCCTCGGCTAATATCTCTTATGGAACACCTTTAGTATAAATTACCAGACTTGTTTTATGCCAAGTACTGATCTACGATAATTTGAAATTCTTTTATCCCAATACATTGCTTGTCGGCGGTATATGTTACAAATCCTAAACCTAATGCAAATTCTACTACGGTTTGTCTACCACACACAATACTCGCTTTAGCTCTATAATCTATTCTGAATATTTCAATAGCTACCTCAAATCACATATAATCCCGCTATATCTAGTCTTCTAATTATTTCTATCAAATATTCAACTAAACTCACTAGATTCTCGACGCTTACAATTTCTGAGACCAAGATATCATTCAGCTCTCTCCTATTTGCTGAATTCGTGATGCTAGATTTTACAATTTCCGAGATCCCAGCGCTTGCAGACTTGAATAACTGGTCAAAAGAATGTTTCTTTCTTGGCAATTTCGGAGGAAAACTTGGCCGTTTCTTTCCAAATGATGGCACTACCTTCCTAACAATATCTGGAACAGCATATTCGTGTGTATTGCAATGCTCCAAGTGTTTTTCTGTATTATTTGAACTACTCCCAGGCAAATCATTCATAGTTTGGAGTGAACTCGCTGTAGCAAAGAGACGATCAAAGGAGTACTTTCCATTGGCTGTTCCGTTGCTTTCAGTCCTCTGATTGGACGAAAATTCTGCGAATGGCTGCCTTTCTAAGTCTCGACTTGGGATTTGATCTTTACCAGTAAATCTTAACCCTTTGCTTGCAGACTGGAAGAGTTTGTCAAATTCATGATTTTTAACAACTGGAGATGTTACCAAGGGGTTAATTTCAAGGTGACCTTGGGTAGGGAGACCCGCATCCTCATTCCCGAAACTACGAGCCGTAGCAAAGAGTTTGTCGAAGGAATGATTCTTCATAATTTTCAGCGGTGACCTGGATGTGGATGTCAACATATTTTCATGATTCTCTCTTCCTCTTGGATCTTCACATTGAGTTCCTCCAGCCTTGGAGAACAGCTTATCAAATGAATGATTCTGCATTGGTGGTTTACCTGATGACAAAAAATGGTGAATTTTTATAAATTACGTCACAAGGAATTGCTAATATGGATAAATATACCAGCATCTTACTTGCAATAACATTATTGCTGAAAGAAAGCTTCTTTGGGAGATAGCGTCTTGTCAACGTGATGTTGGAGACATCTTTCTTCAATACTGGGGCGGGGGTCTCGTTCGAATCATACCCGCTGTCATTTAACCCCCCTGAGATCTGAACAATATTTAAAATTTGTAATTTTCTATTTTTCAAGTCATTTTTAAATCCATTTAATTGTAGGACCTTAGATGGAGTCTTATATCTTCCATTCACAAACTTGGAAGATACAGATCCAATGCCTGCCTTGTGTCTGTTGATTTCTGTATATATATAATCAATATTGTGGTTAGTATGATTTATCAGGCTTTATTGAGGCAAGCATGCACCCACCCTTTCTTCTTTTAAGTGTCATTTCATTGAAAGTGGCTTTTTGATAACATGATGATGTCATTATTCCTTTTACATCATCTAAAAGGAAGGGAATTTGAAACAATTATGATTTCAAACATTTTACAACAAATTAAATGACCTTTTCCGTAGCTCCTGATTTTACTAATTATAGTGTTATCGATCTTTTTCCCACATTTGTTGCCAGAAGTAATTGTAACACTGTGCTTCCTTGTTGCAAAAACAGGGATAAATTTTCCACTCGCGTTCATTGGAAGTGCTTTAATCATTGTTCTCCTATGTTTCTCTTCATTTTGACTGGATAAAATAACTTGACTGGCAGGATACTCATTTTCTGATAAAGAGTTTAACAATTTTGTTATTAGGATCTCTATATATATATATAAAGGAGGATCGATATTCTTTGTTTGTTTATTGTATCTCTGTATGTCGTAACTTTTTCTAATATTTCCACAAAGAGCTAGAAAGTTGAATTGTGGTACGATGGTAGCTTACAGGGTGGCACAAATATTGAAACCCAGTATTATTTTAGGGGTCAAAATGGGGGTGAATACGATTTTGAGATTGAGGATGCTCCGATATTTTTTTGTGATTTTGAAGTGAATTCTTTAAAAATTAGGTGGGGTTGGGTGAAATTATGAATTTGAAATTCCAAATTTAATGACCCTATATTACCAAATGGTCACTTCTGCTAGTATAAAATATACAAGTACAATATGAGTATTACAAAGATGATAGTTGAATCGGACATACCTACTTTCTTCTTTAGTTCTTCAAAAGCATTACTGACTTGGGATGACGGAATGATGTCTTTATTGTGTGGAGTAGGATTCATCTATGAGGAAATGAGACACAATTTTTAAGAGAAAATACAAATAGTGCTAATAAAGTCCATATTTGAACAGAAAATCTTCAATTCATAGAGGCAACATACCTGCTAGTCCTACAGTACAGTACACATTGTGCAAAATAAATTATTTATAGAAAATTGTCGAAATGACGAATTATTCTAACAAAAAATATGATACCATAACAAGTTTGTGACGGAAGGAAAATTATATTTACTGGACTAGGATGAGGGAATGTTGGCCTGGATGGAAGCGGAGTTATTTTGTGTCTTACTTCAGCAATGTTCATCGTGACGTTTTGGAGTCGCCCAGGTTTAATCTGAAAAAGGGATCGGCGAGAGATTAATGAGTGTGAATTTTGGGCCAAATCAAGTAAAGAAATACCTGTACAGCTTCTGAAAGCTTGTTGGTGAAGTAACATGGTTTAGTTGAGTAAATCAACTTTATTCCACATAACTTGTCCATTTTTTGTTGAAAAAATGACATGAATTCCTAAAAATCGATGTATGTGTCTTGAAATAATTATATTTTCAATATTGATGGTATCAGCGTTAAGGCAATGATCATACTACAGATCAATATTTGAGGGGTTAGACTTATTGGGTACAATGAATATTTGATACATAACCTTTACAATGGACGGCCCATCACACCTCGGCATGATCTGTATCGCACGAGTCCTCACACAGCATAATGGATAAGTGAATAATTGCTGGCCGATAAGTTTAAAATATATACTGCAGTACACAATTCCCTCCTCACTTTCTGGTAAACGTATTCCATACTATAGAAACATATGTAATAAACTCAATACAATACATTTACATGTGACCAAATCGAAAGAAATTTAAAACACATACATGATTTTTCCAATATTTTTTGAGTCCTGGATAATCTGTGAAAGCTGGAGGACCATTGGGATGCTTCTCAACAGGCATCTTGTGCGACACACGAACCAGTTGCCCTCTTTTCATTGTTGGCAATATGAAACACCAGCTCCGATAAATAGAAAAATCCTCAATCGTTGAATTTTCATCGTTTTCAAATTGACGTATTGCCTTGAAGCATTATATATCAAAGTCAAAGTCAGTTACTCCCAGCAGGGGGCGGCCAAGTCAACAGGTTAAATGCTAACAGTTTTAATTCATAAATATTTGGATATAAATATACTGTACAATCAATATGAAAGGCATATATTAAAGGTATCAAATTCACTGGAGGGAAAGACAATAAAATTCATAATATTTTAGGCAGACGAAAACATCAGAGGGAATATTCATTTTGAAACTTGCTTAGTACAATAATTTATATAATTTATGTGCTCAACATTGAAAAATCAAATAATTTAAAATGAAAAGTGTTTCAATCAGCACAAAAATCTTTCAAACGAGGAAAACAGTAAAAAAAATCAGGAGGGAGATAAATATTGCTCTATCAAAAATTGTTGATACTTTCTCTCGAAGCTAGTAAAGGTGGAATCCCTTATGCTCTCAGGAATTGAATTCCATTGCTGGATTCCAATATATTTGAATACACATTAAGTTAAACTCACTTGAATGGAAATATCAAAGTTTCCTAGTGATGGTGGCGGGTTTCTTATCATGCATGGTTTGAGAGCAACTGTAATTTGTTCTTCACAGACTGAAATGTCCATGTCTGTGAAAAATCAATACTTACAATGTTTAATCACAAAACTGAGTTCCAATAGTTAAAATAAGAATATTATTATTAACTTCCAATGAAATATTACCGATTGCTTCAAGTTTTCCTGTGCATCTCACAACATCAGGGCCCTTTACCAAGAAATTGTTAATTTGATTCCACATATATGACATTCT
>JAUELA010039039.1:0-11220 GCA_031471845.1 Boltenia villosa | reverse complement strand
AATATGGTAGACAGAAAATGCATGGAAAGCTGTAATCCACAATCTCGTAAATTTACTATTTAGGTGCCACAATATTGACTACCAATGATTGGTAGTCAATAAACGAGTGCAAAGTAGCGGAAATCTAGCTAGATGTAGATTGCAGGAAAATAATTTTGAACAAAAAAATGACAAAATTCAGAGACTTGTGTTTGTGAATTTTCCAACTCAAAATACCTAGAAGATACATATGCGGAGTAGTTGCTTTAGTTTATAAGGTTAGGAATAAATTATCTTGAACTGAGTGAATATTAAAATCAAGAAAAGTAGAAGCGTTGTGGATGTCTGAAAATTCTCACCTGATATCCATTAATATGCTCTTTATCATCTGGATGCTGCCAAGTCAGGCTACATATCTTATTATCTTTCACATGGTGAACCTTTGCTCCATTGACTCGATTTGAGATTTCAATTCCAGTTGTAAAGGAAGTTCTCTTCATCATCGAGTATAAACAATAGTTTGGTGCAACAGATAGCTATAAGAAAATATGTAAGAAATAACTTTTACATTTCATGATTTTATAAAGTTGAAACCTATTTTCATTCGTATTGACAGAATCGAAAATATGGAGGGAGATGATTCATATTTCCAAACTTACAGTGATATTATATAACGTTGAGGAAGCGAGGTTTGAAGTTTGATAAACTTGTGATTGCTTCACTTGCGGAATGACGTCATACATAACTGATGGTGAAGTTTCAGATGAATTAACTGGAGTCATTGTGATTCTATGTGAGAGAAAGTAACAAAGATTAGAGTGCATGATTCTATAGAAAAAATTTGAGAAATGAATAAAGTAATTGTATTGATTGTAGCAGTATAAGAATAAGTCTCGATAATTTAGTTCCCAACAGCTAGTGAAGGAACGTTTCACCTCAAGATTTTTTAGGAATTAGGGTCAATTCTTTCCAATGAAAATCAATTTATTACTTTTATTGATCAATAAATGGGAAAAGGCCTTGCAGCGAAAAGGCGAAGGATAAACGTACCTAGAGTGTATTGCCAACCTGTAATGACCACTGGTAATGGCAATAATCACAATTTAAAATGTGTTATCTACCTGTGTTCGATATCAACTGCTCCACTGTGTGGACTCCAAATAACTTTCAACTTGGAACTGCATGCATCTCCTTCTACGATTAAGCCTTTTGGAACGCCAACATCTGAATGAATTGATAACGTGATTCATTCGGAAAATTTCCTGAAATAAATTTCGAAACTTCGATATATTTTACCTTTAGTTTCACATATGAACCGTTTATTACCGCATTGCACATTAGCCCAATAGAAGCCACTAGCATTTCTTAAGTACGCACATTCGTAAGACGTATCACGTGGTTCTCCATCAGCCCATCCTACGTATTTGCCATCGATAATTCGTCCATCCTCCGTTCTCCAACTGAATAAGGACAATGCATTGTAGAAAATTATTTTTATTGTATATGTGAAAGTAAATTCTTATTGGTATTAAATCCCACATATTACCTTCCATGCTTCGTTTCGTTATATAGAACTGTACCATTCAACCATTTCCATAACTTCACTCCATCGATTGTTTCTCTTTCCAGTCCGATGTGTGCTAATAAATCAATGGTATGAGTAATATGTGGAATACTTAATGATATAAGTAATTTTCCAAAATTATTATGGGGTATATAACTAATTTCTCTCAAAGAAAAGGCACTTTCGCCCATTAAATCAAGGAACAAAAAAAATATATAAAGTCAAGTTATCCTCTATCCCCACCACCATATACCGCATTACTGCATATAATCAGGGCCGGATTAAGC
This sequence comes from Boltenia villosa, assembly GCA_031471845.1. Lineage (NCBI taxonomy): Eukaryota > Metazoa > Chordata > Ascidiacea > Stolidobranchia > Pyuridae > Boltenia > Boltenia villosa. The sequence continues at coordinate 9,390 of JAUELA010039039.1, read as the reverse complement.
TGCTGTAGGCCCCTGGGCTACAGGTCTCACGAGGCCCCCAAGTAATAATTACATTATTTATGTTATAAAGGCTATATGACGTAAAATACAATTACGCAATATAAATTACAGGGGACTGAAGAGCTGATTTGCCGAAATTTTTTCTGCAGATAAAACATAGCAATGTATGTTTTAAATGCACTGTTTCCTAACTTATACTTTCATTCTGCATTCACAAATGTAAAAGTAACTTTTCATAATAAATTAATTTCACTCAATCTATGTAGGCCCCTCAGATGGCGTAGGCCCCTGGGCTACAGCCCATGAAGCCCATGCCTTGATCCGGCCCTGCATATAATATTGAAATACCGTATATTACAGCATGCCAGCGGTAAGTATTCGCAGCTAATAAATTTTGCGTATCTTGGTCAGGAATTGTAGCAAGAGTTCCTCCGATGCTTTCACAGAAACTCTCAGCTCCTGTTCTGTCTTGATAGAATCCATTCATTGAATACGTGAAGTAGCTGTTTCCATGATGGACATCCACTGTTAAAACGTAAATGTAGGTGAGATTAGAAGCTGAGGTACAATAAAGTAATTTACTCAACAGTCAACACCATTCGAGTACTTGGAATGTTGCTTCGCATATCAGTTTTTATAACTTCTCGCGGAAAGTGATGAATTAAAATGCCTAAACACTTACTTTTGTTTATTCTAAATGCAACATCTGCGGATTTTTCGTAACTATTGTTTCCATAGCAATAAACATCAATCGGACCCATGCATCTTGCTAAAGAAATATTCAACTTGCTCGTCACGGTTGCAATGAAGCCATTCATCAGGGTTGAGTTGTTGATACGGAAGAGTGAACCCGCCTCGTTCGGATCGATGTCATATGTTTCATCGCCTCGTCGCCACTTCCAATGAACTTCAGGAGCCGGATATCCTTCGAATGTACAGCTGACCTGTGCGATGTCTTTGTATTCAATATTTCCGCTGAGTGGAGTTGAGCTCAATAGTGTCGAATTCACTGATGCAGAAAAGAATTGTTTCAATAAAACTATCTATATTATTATATTCTATCATCATCGTCAGCATAATATTTTCCATTAAGACCAATACAACATTAAATAATTCGCAGACATTCTAATCTGATGTACAACAACTATTCATTGATGTGTAACAGTCTTTTGTGAAGCAATTGAGGGATGCCTCGATTCACACATGCTTCGGTATTTGAACGAACAAACTAGCTAGGGATCGTTGCGTAGTATTTTCACATTTTTCGTTAATTAATGTTGAAGCCACATAAAAGTGAAGCATTCATATCCGGTTATAAGCCTAAGTATTCATGTTACTGCGGTGGTTTTGCATTGAAACAAAATCTGATTACTATATAGAGCGATCTTTATTATGCGTTTCATTTGAATTGAAAAAACCTCCTGAAAGGAATACCTTTTACAGATAATAATTATAACTAATTACACTTGGTTCAATATTAAAAATGCTGCAATTCAACTAGTTATTCTCACCTCTAACTATTGCAGTTCTTTCTACTATAATTTCTCTTCCTTCCTCCCCAACAGTATTCCTCGCTCGACAAGTATAGATTCCCGCGTCTGACTTCACAGCAAGTCCAACACGAAGAATTGACCTTGTCCCAGCTGTATATTGATATTGATATAATCCATTTCCATGATTTGACGTTGGGACTATACTTCCATTCTTGTACCAAGTAACCTCTGGTTTAAGGTTCCCTCTTGCCTGACATATGATTTCACTTCCATCATCAGTCTCTGGTACTGGGTAACTTGATGGATTCAGAGGATCAATAGTTGCTGGAACTGGAATAAAATATCAACTTGATAACCAGGAGAATTAAATGATAATTAAGAAAAATCATTAATTTTCCATTTTAGCTCTTCAGTTAACCACATTTGTCCTCGTGGCGTGATGGTTTATTACTATGATATTTTAAATGTAAAAAAAATGCAATTGGAATTTCAAGCTATATTAGAGACAGATAAATCCAACTTATTCGCTTCACCGTCCATATTACCATGTCTAAGTTAAATTTATATCGGAAGTCACTATTATATTATTTTTGTTTCACCTTGCTCACAGAATTCTCCATAGGACCCAGCATTGCAGACACAATCCACCTGACATCCTACACTTCTGCTGCATATTCCGTTGTTACACGGGTTAGGGGAACAAAGGTTTCCGACTGAAAAATATTATATTAAGAGTGTTTTTTAGCTCGGTTGGGATCCATTAAATGACAGGTACAACAGGGTTGAAATTGGTATCAAACTTCTAACCTTTTAATTAAAAACCACAATTTGGAATTATTCAATTAGTAACACCCAGTACATATATCGTACAATATTAATAAAATTCAGTGAATTGATTACTATGATTTCGAAACAGCTCAATGCCAACAAAATTCCATACCTGGTACTTCACATACATATCCTTGAGTAGTATAGCACATTTGGTCGTACCATTGAAATTCGCTCCATGGAGGTGATGTTATAAAACTCCGCCACGTGCTTAATACCACACAATCCTTTGCCCCATTATTAGGCTTCCCTGCATCCCACTTGGAAAACTCTGGATCTGTTGTTAATGGAAGCTTGCTACCATCCACCCACATCCAGTTTCCATTTATCTTGTGGCCTCCTATCCACAGGAAGACATTGACGGAGGAATTATACAACATGTACGCCTTCTTCGTCAAGAATTCCTGCGTTGCATTGTTTTTAACCATCGCTAACGAACCAGACATTCCAACGCAAGTGTTTTTGGCATTAGTAAATGTTTCTCTAGTATCGAAGTTGATGTGATACTTGCATTGACCGTTTGTGAAGAATGTAATTTCTGTTAAATAATAATGTTATAAATAAATACAATATTAGAAAACGAAAATAATATCAAGCTAGAATTTCGCGCAATTACGATGGACTGTCAAGTGTGGAGATTACATTACAGATGTTTTGCTTGAACATCCAGGATGATTTAATTTCGGACTTCTTTTTCCCCTTAATTTAGCGCAATGTCGCTCTGTAATATTCATCGCTATAGGGGATTTCATCAGACGCTTTCTTTTATTTTGTATTTTTCGTAAACTTTGCGTCGAAATTATCTTGGTGAGTATAGAACTATATTTAATTCAGAACATTTTATGCATTCCACAATATTGGAAAATAAGTAAAGAAGAATTTTTTTAGGGTAAGTAAAAAAAGGGTGAAATGACCCGATACGTAAAATCAGGCGGCAAACCAAGTTTCATTGTTCAGATCTGACTTTTAAAATTCAATCCACGATTTCGACCGACCCATGCTCTCTTGCGCCATCTCATTTGAAAACTTTAAACAAACTAAGACCTCATTAGGTGTGGTAAGTTTCATGGTGTAGCGTTGGGTCGTTTGTGAGAAGAAGATATTACTAGATTTTGACGTTTCACCCCCAAGTGGCCGTATTATGCTCTTTAGCGGACAATATTAAATCAGCGTGAAGCGTCACCACGGTTGTTTTAATGTGAGTACATTGTGTAGGTCCCGAGATATTAAATGTTATCCAAATCGAAAAAAAAAAAATTATTACGATTCCTATATGCTGTCAAGGTATTCTACCTTGACAGTCTAATAATTAATCATTTTTCATAGGGGAGGTCCTCAGGTCAACTACAGCCTAGCTTGGCAAAGAGTAGAATTTAACCCAGACCAGTCACTAACCTATATGTAACTGCGACATCTCTCAAAGGCAATCCCAGTCATTCCTACATATTACACACACAAAAAAAATCAAATTTAAGAAATATACATATCATCCAAATCCGCACGAAATCCGTAAAATGACGATATAAACAGAATAAAACAAGTTGGTTTAAATCAAGGCACTGTTTTCTAAGTTAGCGCCGTATATTTGGTTAACGAGTCGCATGGCCGAATTGAATAGATAAGGTGTTCGATGCCAGAACGTGATAAAAAGGTCACAAACGGGAGTTTAAGCTCTTTAGTTAATACTCAACACACAAAATAGTTATTAAATACGTAGGATGGAATGAATTTGTTAATATCGGGCTCCGCGTTATTGATTTACTGCCGTTTTTTGTACTTAAATATTAAAAAAACGGGCTTAATGACGACGTAAGTGCAACTACCTACCTCTGATATGAGAATAGAAACAGAATAAAACTAATTTCGTTAAAATTGTTGCAGATTATGGAGTTGCCGATTTCGGATCTGAGTGACTCGACAGGTCACGGATAAGTCTAGTTTCTAATAAAAATACGATATCTACTTAAAATCAAATACTCACCTGTAGCTTCGGCAAGAGCAGAGTGGATAAAAATCCAGGTTAGTAGAATATTTTCAAGCATCATTTTTCGCATTTGCTTTTAGTTTATTTTATATAAAACCTTTCCAATCTGAAAAGAAGAAGAATTCATTTTTATCCGAAAGTTTCTATTCATGTTATTGATCATTTTGCGGATAGTTTTGCTGAAGGTGATTCACTCTCTAAGTCAGGTGAGGTTACACGGTCCATGTATATGTAACCTGAGCTATCATTTCCGGTAATTATTGAACTTATTGAACACATACGCCATGTTTCTTGCGAGGTTCCAAACTGAGAATCCGAAACTTGAAATAAAAAATAACACAGAAAATATCCATAAAAGTAATGCGAAGATGTATTCCATTTTTAGCCGCATTTTAAGAATACAAACTGGTCAAATAAATAAACTCGCTGCATAAAAGATTGTAATCTGCATACAATATATATATATCGCGGATGCACTTGCCTTAACCTCGATAGCCAATTTATCATACAAATACAAGTGTTCATATCGGAAAGTTATAGTGATTTATTAACTGATTAAGAACTTGATCATTATGCTATTTCTACTACACTCCATTACAAATAACAAATTGCATTTCCACAGGTCTGACTATAACTATTATTTCAAGTGAGTATTTAGTTCACGACCGAAATCGACGGTATATTTGAGTACCAGGCCAACAAGTGGATCATGTCGTTCAAATCCACTGGAGGAAAGGAGGATAGTATACGCAGAAGATGGGCACCGTCTCCAGCAGCATGGGAACGATCACCTACGCCTTGCAGTCCCTTCCACAGAAAGATTACCATCCGGGGAATTGTAGCGGAAACTGAGATGGAGGAAGTAGAGAGAGTGATTTGTGGCCTCGGATTAGGAGAGATCATCCGATCGTCGAGGGTTCACCACCATGGGACGAAAATCTGCAGCTATCACACCACTATCTATATCGATTATTTCGTCTCCGTCAAAGCTTCCAAATTCGTCACCGTGAAAGGAATCAGGCGTCGGATCTTCGTGTCACCTGAGTACATCACATCACCCGCAACCAGCACCACCACAACGTGCAAGAACTGCTTCATGTCAGGTCACCGCACCGATAAATGCACAAACCAGACCGTGTGCAGGAAAACAGGGCATATGCAAGCTCGATGCCCTGTTGCCGACGTGGAGTTCCCCTTTAACCAACCCTAACCAACCCAAGTCCTCTACTTCTAGTGGATCGAGTACCGGTTCATGGATGACAGTGAAATCCAGTAGCGAGAGACATCGCACCTTCCGCACTGAGGTGATTATTCAGCAAAGCCCGTTCAATTCTCTAGTCATAGAGCAGAAGAAGGGTGAAGACGAGGCTACCCGTGCATTGGACCTTTCGGTCCCAACTCCTGTGTCCCCGCCTACAACGTCACATGGGGGAGGCACCGGAAACAGAGAATCCAACACGTGTCCCGCGAAAGGAGGATGTAATCACGCCCCAAAAACAAGGGGTTCTGAGAGGCAACCGCCCTAGAAAGGCACAGAATAACGACCTTGAGGATAATCTGTCCGCTTCTGAGCCCAAAACTCACACTGCTCTTACGATCTTCCGGCCCCAGGAAAGCACAGGTAAAGACTCCGTCTTCTCTGATTCGGATATCATGGTGAAGACGGCACCCGCCGATGTAGACTTGGAAATCTCGGAGCGCAAGAGTTCAAGACCAACTAGAGATAGTGATGTAACAAGGAGTCCCATCCTTCCGACAGACAAATCTGGAGGTCGCAGGAATTTCAAAAAGAATGTCACCGGCAGTCTCACGACAAGACTAACCCCTGTACTCACTTACTTCCACGTTGTATTAAATCAACGTGAATGGATTCGAAACGCATTGTAAGAAGATACATCACCTGCTGAAGCGTCGTCAGCCGGACATATTGTGTGTCCAGGAGACGCATAGAATACAGAAAGTTTCAATACTCCTCAAGAAGGATGTGTGGAAAAGACACTTAGCTACAAACGAAATCCTAGTACCCAGCAGAGCGCACTCTATATCACCCGAGAGCTCTCCTAGTGGGGAACGGATAACCATCGTAAATCTGTAAGCTCCTGTCGATATATTGACTCCTCAAAATGACTTCTACACCAAAGTCACTCAAAATTTGAGTACGCATGATGGCAAAGGACTAATTAAAGCCGAGAACTTCAATCAGATCGATAGAGTAATACCAATATGATCTGAATAGACTTTGTACCGAAAATGCAGTTGTATCGGGTTTGGGAGAGGATATTTATATTCATGCCGACTTGGAGAAAAGTACGAGGAAGATTGAATACATGGTCAACACCATATCTGACCATCTTCTTTTCCCCGCAGTGGAGATCATACGTACCAATTTATTGCCAACAGTCAAGATCTTTGGGTAATACTTTTGGCAATCCAGTCAGAACAGTACCAATGCAACCATCAGATAATTCAGTACTGTTCTCCACCGTTTACTCTGGTTTCCTGAAGTCATATAAGGAATTCGGAGAAAAAAGCTTCACGCCCCCAAGACCAACGGGGCATCGGGACGTTCCACATCCAAAGAAAAATCGAAGCCAGCAGACAGGAAAATTTCCACCGACTGGTGAACCTGGAAGCCAAGAACATTTAGGAGGCTGACGTGCTATTCTAGCTCGGCGCAAAGATCCAGGAAGTAAACCCAATGCTGTATCAGCGGGGAACACCTATCGTAGCGTACCTCACGAAGGAATGGAGGGACAACTTAGAACTGCATCGCATAAGACTAAACAGGCACCTGTCAACATACTTCCCGGAAACTTGGGTAGAGCACTCGACTACCTATCCATTTTCAAATATACTTACCACCCTTCTGTGAAAGTCGTAACGCCATCCTAGTGTTGTGAAGGGATTGTAACGCTGAAAGGGGGCCAGTGAACCTCTTGAGCGTGCTAGTGCTCACAGCGCTAGTCGGCGGATGTTGATTCATCCCACCAAGACGGCGCAGTGACACCCATGCGTGAAGATAACCGCTTAGGGCGAGAAACTGTGCTGCCAAACACCCGAGCACCCCCATGTGCGCGAAGAGAAGTAACCAAGAGAAGCCAAGTAACGTGCTTGCACGTGAAAAATGCAGACCTGAAACAAACCCAGGGAGAAGGATGAAATACGAAGCTGTGTAGCGCTGAGCACCCAAGTGCAAAAGTCCGGATACAAAATTTGAAGCGCTGTGCAACGCTAGCGTGTCGACGTATTGGTTTGAGTATCCCGACGGAGATATTGTGGGCAGATCGTTTGATCGTTAGAAGACCTGACGTAGCTAGAAGTGCTCATGGGAGATTTCACGTCGGTTGTGTCGCAAGACGGCCCTTCATGAGTGTGGAAAGTTGACGTTCACTGACATCCTTTATAAGGAGAAAGTAGAGTAAATGGAATTTTCGTTTTTAAATGCTTTTATAACTTAAAAGAAAAACTACCAATCACCACATTTTGAGGGGGAATGATGGAAAATTTACACCGAGTGAAAAATTGCTGCTAGCAGCGAATAACAAAGAGTGTGCACTGCTTACCCCTTGAAAAAAAAAGATTCGCCTATCCTAAGCTTCTAACCCTAATACAAATCTCTTCTAAATCCAAACCTAACTCACTAATCCTAAACCTTTTTATTATTTGACTAAAATGATACTGTGACTTTTTTCAAGCCACAACTGACGACACTTTTCCTGTTACTTTATTACCGCTTACCACCTTATAGCACATACGCAATATATTATGCTCAGACACTACGGTAGTGAACCATAAACAGACCTAATGTGCATATACAATGGCTTTAGTTATGTAGATGCAATGTATATGTGGGAAGGTTTTCATCCGGTTTCATTGTGTACACATAACATTGCATTCACAGGACTTCTCTGAACTAGGTCATAAGTCATTTAATTTACCATCCTAAGTGATTGCAATTTATTATGTCCATGGATTCTAAAATAACGTTCAATTAGGTTTGGAACAAAGCGTCTCAGGTTCATGCTGCTTTCACATTGCGCGGCCCTGCGGTATGTTTGGATACACCACCCAGTAAGACCACCGAGTAAGTGTAGTAATTTTAAAGTTTGCTCGTTTACAGTATACCCTCCACTTGTGTAAAAGACTAATTAGTGTTTACAAAGTCAAAAAACAACTACAAAATGACAATTTCAAATGACAAGAACATTTCAAATAAACATATAAAAAATGTAGAAATATGATTAATTGCATAAAATAATAAAATAACAACAACAAAAAATATGTGGGAAGCATGTATATGTGGGAATATTTCCATCCGGTTTCATTGTGTACACATAACATTGCATTCACAGGACTTCTCTGAACTAGGTCATAAGGCATTTAATATACCCTCCTAAGTAATTGCAATTTATCATGCGCATGGATTTTAAAATAACGTTCAATTAGGTTTGAAACAAAGCGGTCTCAGGCTCGTTGCGTTCACATTGCGCGGCTGTTCGAAGGAGATCTGCGCAGATGCTTGTTTGCACCGCATCTCATTTCCAACCTTGACCTTCCTTCCTTTAGGTTACCCTAACTAAGTTAGGCCGCACGGGCAAAAGGAAGTAAAATATAGAAAATAATATTCCACATAGTATTTCATACATACAGTAGCGCACAAAGGAAATTGAAGAGCGCACATGAACACTTAAAGGAACGTCGATAATAATCTGATTAAACTAAAAATGTGCCGAACAAACCTTAGTTTAGCTTGGAACATACAAAAATCTAGCGTACAAGGACATGAAAAAATTAAAGAAGACATTGCTGTCAACCAATTCCGCAGTTAAAGTTAGGCCAGGGTTCCTGCTTCAGTTCTACGGATTCACCACGGACTAATACGCAACTGCGGGACTCGAGAGCCTCTGGTGATGTTGGCATAACCGATGTGAAGCCTTCGGCAACGCGACAGTAGTTTCTCACCCTAAGCGACTCTCTACACGCATGGGTGCCACTGCTGCGTGGTGGTATGAATCAACCTCCGTCGACTAGCGCTTTGAGCACGAACACGCTCAAGAGGTTCGCTTGCCCCCTGTCACCGTTACA
>JAUELA010038928.1:0-11220 GCA_031471845.1 Boltenia villosa | reverse complement strand
AACAGAATTCAATTCATTAATTTCATTGAAAATTCAAGTTTGTCTGAAATGTTTAGGAATTGTACATTTGCTTGATGACAATTTGTGAAGAATTAACAAACATAAATTGAATTATTGAAATTATCTGGATCTGAAGCAAACAAATGTTTCAATGATTTTGATTTTTGAATGTAAGATTCATTAGGAGTTGAAAAGTCAACAAACAAAATAATTCTGCAATACACAGGATGGTCAAGCACTACGATGCTTCACATTATCGCTCAACTAGAACCTTTTTTACTCACGCCGCACTTGATGACATGTAAAAATATTTTGAAACACTTTATACATAAATTTGAAAATTTATTCAGAAGAGACGTTTGTTACATTTCCTTCTTCTCTGAGACATTTGCATTGGTTCCACATTCGACCAATGAGAGTGAAAACATGAATCTAGGCACGAGCGTAATCATGAAAAGTCATTGTTAAAAAATAATGAAGCATCAGTAACAACAATAGAATATCAGATATGAAATGCATTTTGATAAAACTACAGAAAATGGGAAGATATTTTTATGGGACATCTATTATCCCTCGATGAGAAGGAATGTGTTATAAGTGAAGATGATTTGGACATTAAAGACGTAACTGCCCAATTCGAAATCACAACACATCACAGGAAACGACAAATAGCTGCAGTAGAGGCCAGAACTCTTCTGTCACCATAGTTCATCCTTCACTTCGGAAATTGAGTAAAAAGACTTGGTTACTGTGTCTGCCAGGTCAGTATCGTTTAATGGTGTGTCATTTAACTCCTTCACTGCCGATCCCCGCTAATCAATGTTTTGCACCAGGGCATAGCTTTGGCCGAACCACGTAGATCATTGCGACTCTCTCGCTTAGCTTCAATGCATAGAGTTCTCTCTGGCTGGGATTTCCCTTCACGTTACAGATTGATTAACACCTTTCAGCACTGTGACAAAGATCTCCAGCTTAATATTAATTGATACTGACTCTGATTTGGATTTAAATGATAGTATTCATGATGACTAGTTTGATAGGGAATCTGTAGATTGTGAAAACAATACCGACGTAAATACGTAAATTTCGATTGTGATTTGGTGTCTGTCAGTGATTCAGGAAGAGACAGAGATGACGAAGAAGCAAGCCATGGTCCTTAGAAACATACGGGTTATGTATAATAATGTTATATATAATAAATTATTATTCACATCCGTGAATGGAAGAACTTGTCCACAGAGCATATTACAATGCATGAGGGAACTAAGATGGGAAATTTTTCACACATTGCAGGAATGAAAACGAAATGTGATGTAGATGATAAGTGTTGTGTTGTATGGTAAGAAATCTCAATGAATTTTCAAGCAAAAAAGGTGAAGATTTAAATTATATATTACAACGACTTGAACCGTTTATCCTTTCTCTATTCTCTCTTTAAGAAGTGGATCCGTATATGGAGTAACTCACAACGATGCTCGAACAAGAATTATAGAATACAGATTAGTTCCTGTTTATGATTGACTATCCAATATACCACTGGCTACAAGACTCAAATGCAAAAAAATATAACAGATACCACAGGGAATCTTGCCGTCCAGATGTTTGGTTGAATATAAACTGATCAAATTAACCAAAACATTTTTAGTTTAAAATAACATCATACCTGAGCATCTCCAAGTGCGTCATTTAAAGCAGCGACTTCATCTGATTTGAGGTCACACCAGCTCCCATCCAGGTCCTGAACTCCGCATCTTCGGACGATATCACCTACTGATGCCACACCCTTCACGCCCATGTTTGTATTGCTACAAATGATCAGCATTTTCATCTGAAATGAACATTCAAATTTTAATTAAGTGTCATCAATATGAATTCATAGATATTTGTAACTTTTTGTTCTCTTTTAATCTGTTGTACGTTTGTACATAATAAATATTCCGAGGGTAAATATGATACATTAGTCGTAAAAAAATGAAATAAAAAAATGAAATAGTTAGATTTAACATGAAATAAACCTTTCATTTAATGAGTATAACCCTAGAGCAACCCTAGTTATATTTTGTTCATTGATTAAGTACAGGAAATGATGGAATACGAAAATTATATTTAAATCCCTTTTTCATTGTTATAGTTTGAAATTCCCACCACTAGATGGCGATTTTGTTGCCGAGAACACATATTTTTTGATATAGATGAACAAAATGTTTGATATCTCACATAATAATTGAGTTAAAGAGGTAATTTTCATTTCAATAAACTCTGAATTATTCAGAAAAGAGTTTTCATGTTACTTAGATCAACTACTGAAAGAATATGAAACATCAACAGAACACTAAATCAACTAAATCAAATGTATAAGCAATAAGATGTTTCTGATACATTTTCTTAAATAATATCAAATTGCCCCAATCTAGGGACCATATTCTAAACTTTTTTGTAATTTTAGTGAACTCGTGGGCAAATGTTTTTGTGATTAGATAGATAGATAGATTAACGCATTGTAACAAGAATTTAGCAACCTGATGATTAAATAGAACCTTATGCTTCAATACATTAAGATTTTTAACGTTCTGATCTTGGTATAGATAACCAGCTGTATTTTCCCAACAACCAATACATGTCAGTTTATTATTAGCCTCAGCCCATACTACCACAGCATAGAAGATATTATATGAGTGAAACAAAGAATAATAGAATTTTAATGAAGAAGAAGCCAACAGCCCTACATATCTTACTTATAACACTTTTGGCAAGGATATCTCATTGAAGATTAATCATCAATATGAATGTTTTCTTTATGGGTGATTGATTTATGTTAATTTGAAAGTTATTATTGATCGATCTAAAGTGTCAATTACAAGTTTAATACTTATCATCCATTGATAATTCGTTTCTAATTTCTTTAAATTGTAGATAAGGAAAGTGGGATAAGGGATAAGGAACGACAACCTGTGGACAAAGCAGTATCATCAGCGAATTACCAAGAAGACAGATCAGATGCATTACTTAGTAAAAATAAATATGACCAAAACAGAACATTACCGCTGGAAGTATAAGCTGATGAATGAGCTTATTGTTGTTTGTCCAATTTATATACCTACCCAAATCACAGGTAACAGATTAATTGAGATCCCCTCCCTTTCTACTATTGACTGCGTTCCCCCCAAAATTGAGTGGGATTTCTTTCCTCCCCGACACGGTTCTAGCACACTTCTTACCATATTTACATGTCCGGTGGCCGAACGGGTAAGGCCTTCGGCTGGTCATCTATGCTCACCTAGAGGTTCTGGGTTGTCGGCTTCACCTGCACCAATTAATTCAGTACTGCAGCACCTACACGATGTTGAACGCTTGTTAATCACTTCACTTCAATATGCCGTGTTCACCCTTGATCCTTTATGTGAGTAAGTGACTGGGGACCCAAATGCAAGAGGTCCGGATAAGCTTATCTAAGGAGAAGACTTTGAATTATGGCTCGTCTTGTCATTGAAATATTTGAGCAATCAAGCATAACCATTCAAAGAACAAGAAGAAATGCGTTCACATTTAGTTTTCAAGCATTACGTTGTTGGGGTTCCAGATGATCGCATTGGGAAACGCTTGTTAGAATCTCCCCTTTTTTCATTGGAAGAAACAATTGAGATTGCAAAAAGTATTCACGATGCACGTATGATATGATTGGATGCGCTGAGATAAAAATGCACTTGTGGTCGTATGAAATGTGATAAAAAAATCTCTAGTTAACATCGAGGAGTTGTTAAATGTGCTTCGAAAAAATTCCGCTGCAAAGCAAAAACTCGCCAAACAACTGGAGCAGATCAGGGCAAGATCAAGTTTACCAAAGGAGTTATTTTGATGGGACATCTATGGTCCCCCGATGAGAAAGGGAATCTGTTATAAGTGCTGACAGATGGACATTACAAACGGAATCGCCCTATTTGAAATCAGGAAACGAAAAATGGCTGCAGTAGAGGCCGGAACTGTCATCATAGTCCATTCTTCAAATTGAGTGGGAGAAAAGACTTGGCTGCTGTGTCTGCCAGGCTAGTATCAGTTAATGGTCTGTCTCTTAACGTCGATGGGCCCACTATTGCAGAAATAAGAATTTCCGGGTCAAACTTCATGCACAAAGTTATCGTACCGGATGACGTGTCATGTAAATATATTTTGGGGAAGGATTTCGTACAAAGCAATGGATGTGTTCTTGACATTCCGACAAAACTATTATAACCCCTTATGAAACAGCTATCATCTCCCCAGAAGAGGACTGTGTTGTGCCCGGCACGTCTAAAAGCCAAGAAGTTGATATTAAATTTTGACTAGATTTTACTGGAAAATGTAATCAAGATGTCCACAAAACGTATTATAATTGATGAAGGAACTAATATGGGAAACTTTTCACCCATAGCAGGAACGAAAGCGAAATGTGATGTAGATGACAAGTGTTGTATGATAGGTGATTTAAATTGAATATTACAACAACTTGAACCGTTTATCCTTTCTCTATGCTCCCTTTTAGTTGTGAAGCGTATGTGTTGTAACCCACAAATATATTCTAACAAGAATTATAGAATACAGATTAGTTCCTGTTTATGATTAACTATCCAATATACGAATGGCTACGAGACTGATATGCACCGAGATATAATAGATATCACAGAGAATCTTGCCGTCCAGATGTTTGGTTGAATATAAACTGCTCTTATACCTGAGCATCTCCAAGTGCTTCATTTAAAGCAACCACTTCATCTGATTGGAGGCCGCAATTGTTCACATCCAGGTCCTGAATTCTGCATCTTCGGACGATATCTCCTAATGATGACATTCCGTTCACACCCATATTTGAATTGCCCCAAACGCTCAGCTTTTCAATCTGAAATGAACATTCAAATTCACATTAAGTGATCGAATGTTGAACATTTGATTGCAATAAATATTCAGTAAATAAAATGATAAAATGAAATAGTTAGATTTAACATCAAATAAACCTTCCATTTTTGAAAAAGACAACCATACACAGACTCTGGAAACAGTCATTGTTAAACATTAACTGTAAGCAAGTAAATACAGGTTGGAAGTAAACAATGAGTATAACCAACTTCCAGCTTTTGAATCTGAAATGAACATTTGTGTTTGTACTCTCACAAATATTCAGCAAATAAAGAAGTCAAACGCAATAGGTTCATTATTATATAAATTCATCACAGGCCTGTAACCATGGTCTTGAGATTTATATTCAGACAGTCAGTGTGAAAAAAAATCTTCAAATTGAAATGACTTTAACACTGATCCGGGGTATATATCTATGCGACACGGTTCACTGGTTAATATTTTTCTTTGCTTGATCATGAAACTTTATACAATTATTGAAGTTGAGATTGAGTTCTCTTGAGAATCGTGAAGGAGGTGTCGCTACAGAGCTTAGTTGGGTCAGAAATGGGGCTGATTTTTAATTTTCAAATCTGGAATATAAAACTTGGTGTACTCCTTAAGCTTACAAGTATCTTTAAAATCTCTTTCAGGGGGGTGGCGCTAGAGTGCTTAATGAGTTAGATATGAGGGGTACATTTCAAAATGACTATATCTCCATATAATGACTTAGGGCGGTATTCATAAAGTAGGTTAGAGATCAATCCGTATCCTCAGATAGTGTGATCCGAGATAGCTATCCGTGATCCGAGACCATTTCATAAAGTCAGATCCGGTGATCTCAAGAAGGTTATCCGGTCATAAAGACGGATCAAGCGACCCGTGATCCTGATCCGCTGGATGGAAATTTTAGTTCAATATAACCCTGTATTATTTAACGAAGTGGAACAAATATACATTGTTACGTCATTTGGGCTAGCTTAGGAATGTACTTTTAACAAATTTAGTGACAAGCAGTATTTAGTGATGTGAATATCGTTAAAAAAATCGACGAGTTGAGGAATTGTGCTAATAAGACAGTTAGTTACTTTTTTGAACTTCGGAATTATTCATGCTAGGTTCTAAATCCTAAATCCTGGGTAATTTTGCGCGTTCTCTGTCTGTCTCACTTACCGTACAGCTATATGCGGTAAGTTATAGGCTATATCTAAAAAAAACGTTATTCAATTATGAAATTCTTTTTATGCCAAACTAATGGACCACACACTACAGGTTGATTGATTTGATAGACTCGATTTTGTTAGGCAGGCTGACGGGACACACTTGGATTGTTACTGTATCTTTAACGTTGGGCCTATCAAGTTACGTGAGGAAAAAAATGTGTCATATTCACCGGAAAGTTGTTATCTGGCTTATAAATGGATACACAATGGACCATGCCGGCTTGCGAGAATGCTGAACTTAGATGGCGGAGGAAAACCGTGTCCGAAGGCCATGGCAAACCTCCCTGCACTGGGGAGTAGTTGGAAAACCCCCTGTACTGGGGAGAAGTTTAGCGTCCCCAGTCACTTGGATCAATGTGAACACCAGCATTGAATGCTGAAACATGTCCTGCCGAGATACGCTGTGTCGCCAGGAATACCGGCCAGGAATGGGGAGTCTGCTGAAAATTATCCAGCTCCAAACTCTCGACTTTCAAGTCATATTTTTGGGGAACTGCTTATTTTTTATAAGATGATAAAAACAGAGTTGCATTTCAGCCTTTACTTACTTTACACATGAAAAATTAAGTAATAACTCAAATATCCCATGTCTTGTTTTAATAGTATACACCAGAGATGACAAACATTTTTAACTGAATGAATAACACACGAGACCTTAATCTGGAAAAAAGGTGGTTTACCTGGGCTCAACACATGCAGCATTCATATCAGGGAATTTATTTAATTGATATGTGAAAACAAGGACTCGCCTGAATCAATTTAAATCCAAATTTTCTTAAAACAATATAGAAAAAATGACATGATCTTCATATTTTTTAACACTGAAGTAGAGTGATGGGTCACACATTAACAATGTCATAGGAACGAATAAATGATATAGCCCAAACAAACAATTTTTATGGTCATTCCAGATATTCGAAAAATCACCGCAGCCTATTTGAACAACCCTACTCAGTAGTCTAGCTTGTCTATGGTTCCCACACATTCTGTATTGGGAGCATTCAAATTTTCATGTATGGCTACTGAGATGATTTTTTTCAGCTGTCCTTACAACTACAATTGAAAATGTCGAAAGATCAAATTAAAGATGTTGATAAGATAATGAAAAAAGAGGAGTATATGAACATTAAAGAAAACAAAAGAACATATTGTGTCAGTCTGGTCTAAAAGAACCATGCACGGAATCGCTGTATAAGGACTCCAAATGCATGCTCGATGGTGTTACGGGTTTTTTATATGCTTCATATTATATTTTCTTTCGGCAGGGGTTGAAGGATCTCTGATTGGTGTATACAAATAATGCCGACATGGATAGCCTTCATCACCGAAAAGAACTCCGTCCACAGAGCCACTTTCAAACCGAGCCCGAATCAAAATGTTATCGAAGCTCCTGGAGTCATGCGTTTCCCCAGGCCATCGGCAGACTATGTCAGGGATCATCAATTTATGATCACATATGCACAGAACATTCAGTGAGAAATACCCTTTGCGGTTCCTGAAAACCTCAGCATCAACTCCTCCAAGAGACACTATGGGAATATGCGTATAGTCAATAGCCCCAATTATCCCGGAAAATTCAGCAATGGCAAAGAATCCTTGCTTGGCAACTAGGAAATTCGAGGGAAAACTATAAAAAACTGCTGCGTCTTGAGGCTATGATGTAGGACACTGGGTTGGCTGTAGCACAGTAGGTGGCCATCACTGGTTTGAAAATGACCTGTAGCATAGAAACGGAGCGCAATCAAAAGTTGGTCAATTGCAGGGATCCCATGAGCCTGATGGTTTTACATGTGGGGCTGAAGTTGCAGAAGCAGATTCATAACAGTTTCTTTAGAGAATCTGTACCTTCCCTGAAACTGATCATCGGAAAATAACTCAAAATGGTTTTGCTTATCCTGAATTTTCCTTCTCGGAACTCTCTCTTCTAATCCTGCAATAAATTCAATAAAATCCACTGTTTCCATGCTAAATTTTGCCCAGTAAAAATCTGAATTAACAAACCTATATTTTAAAATCAAAACACTGTGAAAATCTGTGTCTAAACCCGAATGCATACACATATATTTTATGTTAATCATTTCAACCAAAATTTCGGCGCCCATATGAGCATGTGTGAGATATTTCAACATTCATCGGTATTTCAACTTTTCGGCAGTAAACTAAAAGAGTTTATGCAATCAGGTACCGTGAAAGAATGCTTTTTATTTCACACAATTTAATCAACATTATTTTTTATTCATAATTCATAATTGGTGAGACGGTAGCGATACGACCATACGGTCTTCGAGTCAGCTACCGCCCAGCTGGACGAATGATATCTTGCTGAAGGAAATCGCGCGGCAGTTGGTAGATTTGAACCCAGACTATTATCATCCGAAGGCGCAGACGCTAACCGCTAGACCACCGCGCCGCCCTAAATAATTTACTAGGCTCAAAAATGCTACAATTAACAAGGAACCCTGCTTCATTCACTGTTTCACTACAATACAACCAAATCTAAAGCTCTGAACTCAGCTGAAATGCACGATAATTGCGAGTTTCAATTTCATACTTCCACTGTTCATGGTGTGAACAACCAGATTTCTGGCGCGTGATCCTTCAAAATTGGCAGATCACAATCGTGGATAGAATTGCGTCATATCCAGGATCATAGTGATCTGATCTGTGATCCAGGTTATGAATACCACCCTTAAACTACTCTATACTAGGACGTAAAATTTAGGTCTAGAATAGATCATAAAATTTAGTACAGATCTTCAAACCTGTTGATACTGACAGTTTGTCATAATTTCGGGCATCCATAGTTATATTTTATTCTTTGATTAAGTATAGAAGATGATTGGAGTACTTAAAAAAAGCTTAAATCCCTTTTGAGAGCTTGAAATTCCCACCACAACGTGGTGATATTGCTGCTGAGAACACATTTTTGTTTGACATAGGTGTAAAAAATGTTTTATCTCACTTAACAATTGACTTAGTTAGAGAGGTAAAAATTGGTAATTATGCATTTTAATCTACATAGAATTCAAAAAAGAAAAATATATATATTGCAAGGCACTCAAGACAATATGCAAGGTTTTTTAATCATTTTTCAAAATATTAATTTCCATTTTTATCACACTTGAAACACACACATCAACAATACATATCACTCTCTTGCTAGCCTGGCCCCGATACTACCACAGCATAGAATATATATGAGTGAAACAAAGAATAATACACTTTTAATAAAGCTTTTTGTGGAAAATACTTTTCAAGTTGAAAATAGCACCAACAGCCCTACCTTACTTCTAACACTTTTGCCAAGGATATCTAATTAAAAAAATCATCAATATGAATTCATAGATATTTATAACTTTTTGTTCTCTTTATTGGTGATTTAATTGTGTTAATTTGAATGCAAGTGTATTATGTACATCTGTGAATGTAAGAATTCCAATGAGACTTGCAAACTTGTCCACAGAACATATTACAATATATAAATGAACTAATATGGGAAACTTTCCACCTATAACAAGACCAAAAACGAAATGTGATGTACATGAAAAGTGTTGTATGGTCACCATAGTTCATCCTTCACTTTGGAAATTGAAGGGAAAGACTTGGCTGCTGTGTCTGCCAGGTTGGTATTGGTTAATGGTCTGTCTTATGTCGATGAGTCAACCATGGTGGAAATAATAATTTCCGTTTCAAACTTTATGCACAAAGTTATCGTATTGGATGATGTTCCATGTAAATGTATTTTTGGAAATGATTTCATACAAAGCAATGGGTGTGTTATTGACTTTCGAACAAAACTATTCTTCAATGAGCTCTCTAAAATTCAAATTCATTCTGATCCTGATCATAAAGAACCAAGAGTATGTAAAATGATTGCTTATGAAAAGGCTATCATCTCCCCAGGAGAAGTGTATTGTTCCCGGTACGTCTAAAAGCCAAGAAGTTAGTGTGAGATTATTACATATGTGAATTACTAGATTTCACTGGAACAATTGAACCAAAAGAGTCCTGAAAGAAAACTTTTATAGCAGCAAGTGTATTATGTACATCTGTGGATGGAAGAATTCCAATGAGACTTGCAAACTTGTCCACAGAACATTTTATAATTGATGAAGGAACCACTATGTGAAACTTTTCACCTATAGCAGGAACGAAAACGAAATGTGATCAAGGACAAGTGTTGTATGGTAAGAAATCTCACTTAATTTTCAACCAAAAAAATGAAGATTTAAATTATATATTACAACAACTTGAACCCTTTATACTTTCTCTATTGTCCCTTTTAGAAGTGGATCTGTATGTGGCGTAAGCCATATGGATGCTCAAGAAATATAGAATACAGATTAGTTCCTGTTTATGATTAACTATTCAATATACCTCTGGCTACGAGACTCAAATGCAAACAAATATAATAGATACCACAAAGATCTACACATCTCACTGTCTAGATATTTGGTTGAATATAAACTGCTCAAATTAACCAAAACAATTTTAGTTTATATTTACATCATACCTGAGCATCTCCAAGTGCTTCATTTAAAGCAACGACTTCATCTGATTTGAGGTCACACCAGCTCACATCCAGGTCCTGAACTCCGCATCTTCGGACGATATCACCTACTAACGCCGCACCCTTCACGCCCATGTTTGAATTACCACTGACGGTCAGCATTTGAATCTGAAGTAAACATTTAAACTTGCATTAAGTGTCATCAATATGAATTCATCGATATTTATACCTTTTTGTTCTCTTTAATGGTGATTTATTTATGTTAATTTGAAAGTTATCATCGAACCTGTTACGACAATAAGTGATAAAAATCAATTTTAGTTTCTAAAGTGTCAATTGTAAGTTTATTACTTTACATCCATTGATAATTATTTTCTAATTTCTTTAAATTGTAGATAAGGAAAGTGGGATAAGGGATAAGGCACGAAAACCTGTGGACAAAGCAGTATCATCAGCGAATTACCAAGAAGACAGATCAGATGCATTACTTAGTAAAAATAAATATGACCAAAACAGAACATTGCCGCTGGAAGTATAAGCTGATGAATGAGCTTATTGTTGTTTGTCTAATTTATATACCATACCCAAATCACAGGTAACAGATTAATTGAGATCCCC
>JAUELA010038817.1:0-11222 GCA_031471845.1 Boltenia villosa | reverse complement strand
CCCCCCCCCCCCCCCCCCCCCCCCCCCCCCCCCCCCACGCCCATGGTACCAACCCGTATAAGGAGCGTGCTATTCGTCTAAAATCCGGGAGATTAATACTGATAAAAAATATTACAGCGTTTGCCAATAATATTGAAAAAAGTAATATTACAAAAGATATTGGGCTTTCACAGTTCGAGCCAAATTATATGAATATTTCGATTTTCTCCTGGATGATGGCAATTCTTGGTCACTACCTCAGGCGTAGGGCTATATTTTTGGGCGTTGCCAAATCCGCCAAATATTTTGATCAATGCTTCACTTTACTTACAATATTACAACTTATTTACTATTGACAGGAATCCTCAGTTTGGATAAACTACCAGCTGGAATAAAGAGTGAAGTTCCAGTAGAACCTGATATTTCATTAGTCACAGGATGGCAAGGAACGGAAGGTGTGATGTAATTAATGTTAGTGAACAAGAAAGCAATCTCACGGAAGTAGTTTATTCAATATTACCAAATACTCGAATTAGATAGACCACAGCATGGATATAGTAATATGTAAGAGAAAACCTTTCAAACCCAATTGAACCTACGCTTATGATATAACCTTTATCAATGCATAACTCCGAATTCTCCAGGTCACTATATAAAGAATCTTGTTTTAAGTATTAATAATCTTCCAAGTAACCACGGTGATAATTGTGATTTCCGAAAGAAAAAATATTAAATTCGCATTGAAACAGTGAAATGTATTTAACAGATAATACTGCTTTCGAAATGTCGAGTACAGCAATCACAGAATCAGCACCGGAAGTGACGAGTAGTACTTTGAAGGATGCTCAAGAAAGAATTCGTTTGAGAGGTGGGTTCTAATAATGAAAATCTTATTCTTAATCCATTATATATGTTGTTACTAAAATTGCCCCATTTTATTAGGTATCGCAAAACGATTATTCGAGGGAGGTGAATATGCGGCAGCTCGTAACGTATTCCAACATATGTTGAATTCTCACTTGGACCATAGAGCAGAAGTTGATGTTTTACTTCAAATATTAGAGTGTGACCAGAGGACTGGTATGGAGATAAATCCCCAGAATATTGAAAGAATATACAGCTTGGTGCAACAAAGTAAGATGTCCTGTCATGAGATCATGGGGATTGCCGAGGCAAGAGATGATTGCTCTTCGATTACTTTATACCTGTGTGCAGCCAGATTATTCCGCGAACAGACGAATCGAAATGAGGCTCTGCTGGGAATTTTTTCTTGCATAAGCAAAACAGATGACACACTCCGTAAAGGGGTGACAAATCCAGACATGCGGGCATTAGCAAGAAATCTACTCACATTAATGGAGGAGATGCTGGAGGTGTTGAGAGGAATTGAAAATGTAAATCAGAATGACAAAGTAATGAAAGAGACTAAATGCTTGGTATGGATCGGTTTCACCTACGATACTATCGGTGATTATCAAAAAACTATTTCATTGTTGCAAGAAGGTATTAAAATAATGAACAACCAATATGGGAACAAGGTTTCAAAATACGACATTACTGCTACGATATTCAATAACATGGGTTCTGCAAATCGAGACCTTGACAACTATGTGGAAGCTGTCAAGTGTTATGAAAAATCTATCGAAGCATATCAATCGGCCGAAGATATCGATGAAGATTATCGAAAAAAATGGTTTGACATTGCAAAGAAACACTTAAAAAGGAACTTGCTAGATGCAAGCAGGTGAGTTTCATTATTTATTATTGTGAGTGTAAAACGACTCTCTCTTCCAGTGCAAGGTACGAAAAATGCCCAAAAACAGATGGTGAGAACAAACTTTTAAAGCAACAACCTAATAGCCAAATCCCAGTGGCTCTGGCTTCTAAAAGTAATTTCAACTTTTTGCCCACATTTTGGCCATGAAGTTGAAATTATTATTTTTTCTATGGATAAACGTGTTGTCCTAGTTTTGGCCCCAATTTGGATTCCATACTTACCATACACTACATCTAATACGCTGCATTAACTTTCTATATGATGTGGAGTGGGAGAAATCCTCACATGTCAGGTTAGAGTTAAACCAATACGAATCCTGTTTATTCTTTACATATAGCCTATAAGAAGGTAAAGAAAATCGAATACTTAAATGAATTATTACATCATCCATAAGAATAATAAAATAACATCGTATTTTGGAAGAGACTCCGGCAGCACAACACCCTTGACAATACCTAAAAATCATATCTATAAATTATATACACTAACATTATATAAATTCCATGCAGAATTGACCCGGACTTCGCGAAAGAAGCTGCAGAAAGGCTTGCAAAATGCGGTAAGTCTGACACCCGCAAGTAAGAAAACAAATTTTTCCATAATAATTCTGTGTCAAAAGACTGACGCAGGGGTTTTGTGCACTGATATGTGCATAAATATATATATATATATATGTATATATATATTATTGAGAAGCGTCTCAAAACCTACCAAGATGGATTGGTATATAATTGTTTTATTCACTTCACTATAATTAATGATTTAACTATGTTTGTTGGGCTACTATATGTTCTGTTGTTGACTTTATGTGGTTTGAATATTGCGTTTTCAATCCAAGTATGGAGAAACTCGGCTACTATATCGTCGTATTAACTCATCAAAAATATATTTAAATAATTAAGGAATCTTCCTGGATGCAGTTAAAGGAGAAAATGTGGCGAATGAAGGCGACAAAGCTTCCACATCAACTGAAGTTTCACGAACAGGTTGTCTATTATTATCACACGATTATGATCAGTTCATTACTTAACCTGCAAAATCAATCGAGACGCTAAAGTAGGAATACTTAAATCAGTGTATACAGTTGACATGGTATTCGGACATTTAGCCAACGGGCATTTAGCCAATATTTGCAGGGGACATTTATCCAACTTTTTTTTCGAATATTTTTTTTCTCCAAAATTCAAAAATTATATCTTAGGGTTAGGCTTCGGGGCAAGAGTTAGGGTATGTGTTAGTATTAGGATTTGGGGTTAGGGTAGTGGTAGCTTACGGTTTAGGATGGTTAGGTTCAATTTTTTAAACAAAAAAATCGAGAAAAAATCAGAAAAACAATTTTTTTCAAGGATTTTTTTTTTCGAATTTTTTTTAATAAAATATTTCGAAAAAAGACGAATTTCGAAAAAAAAAATGTTGGCTAAATGTCTGTTGGCTAAATTCATTTGACATTGGTACCGTGGCTGAGTGATTATGTGTAAGACCAATACTAATATTTTTCGATTAGGATATACGATATGGCACAGGAGAAAATGTCACAGGTTTGGCACACAAGACAAAAACTAGGAAAATATAGGACATTTGATTAGGGTTAGAGTTGGATTTAGGGGTTAAAGTTGGGGTAAGGTGGGAGTTGAGGTTTTCCTTAAATGTGCCATTTTAACTGAGATTCACATTAAACATAAAACTTATTTTTTTAAACATATCATTTACTTATGTTACAGTGGAGAGTAAGAACAAGAAGATCGAGATACATAGAAGCTCAATCGGAACAAACTTAATGGGGGATAACCCACGTGTCAACCAAACGTTTTTTCAAGGTAGAATTAAAAATAGTATTTTAGTTTTCTGTTAATATACACTAAATATTTCCTAATTTGAATTTATTGATTACCAGTGACGAACACAATCTCAACAGTACAAGATAACAGTGATAAACCGGCCATTAAAGAAGATCAAAATAATATGGCGGATTCAAACACAGAAGGTGAATAATTTATACTTTTAGTTTGTTAAAAAATACATTATGACTGTTTTATACCAGATGGATTAAACCTGACACAAACCATGAGGATGACATACAGGAGAATTAATGCAGACAGTGAAAGCATCTACTTTGGAATACAGACAAGTAAAATCATCGGTGAAAGAAATATAGCAATTAAGCGTGTTCCACTTGAAAGATTGTCAATTGATGAAGCCAAGATTCTTATGAAGTTAGAGAAGCATCCTAATATCGTATCCATCATTGAAATCGACAGGTTTCCACACAACTTTAACTTTATGTACATTGCTATGGAACTCTGCCATCAAAACTCCTTATATCAGCAAGTTATAGAAGACAAGGAAAAGAGTGTCGTTTTCGATCCAAGGAGAATGTATGATTACTCTTTACAGATGGTTAAAGGGATGGAATTTATTCACAGAAACGAGATAATTCACCGAGATTTCAAACCACACAACGTATTGCTGTCTCACGACAAAGAGCATATTAAGATTACCGACTTCGGTGTAAGCAAACACATGCGAAGTGGGCGTTCTACAGCAACTGTTACTCAACATATGGGCACAGATGGCTACAGTGCACCAGAAACGTACAACTGCAATTCCATTACTTCGCGTGCTGACATTTATTCGTTAGGACTCGTTTTGTTCTTCACCTGGAGCAATGGCGGCCATGCATTTGGCGACGAACCAGATTTGTGGAAATACAACATAAAAAAGAACATTGGCCGCGATCTGAGCAATATCTTGATCGGAGATAAAGAAAGCGGTCAAGCTTTGCTTGGACGGATGCTTCAGTTAGAGCCTAAACAACGCCCGACAACCTCCGAAATCTTGGAAAACGATTTCTTCAAGACAGGTAAAGTGGTTCCTGGACGAAACAGGTTAACACTAACCCAATAAAGTAACTGTCATAAGCATTTGGTAATTTTATTTCAGGTCACTCCCAAGACCTTCAATCCACCACAAACAGTCAACAGTGAACACTGAATAAAGATGTGGAAAAATGACAAGATGTCCATGAAAATACTGAACAAAATTAATTAAAATCAATAAAAATATATTGTAAAAATCTTACAAAACCGTCATTATTATTTTTTTATGTTGCCCCAGGTTTACACTCCAGTCAATTGCATTTCTACCATGCTACATGATGGATTTTTTTTATCATTGTGACAATGCTTTATATTCTTTCACAGGCAATATAAACTGCTTTTATCAGAATATAGTGAGTGGAATTCATTTGTTTAAAAATAAATATATGTAATTGACAATCTTTTTAATTGCCTAATGAAGCAGATACAAATTAAGATCTCCGAAGTTGCAGTCAAAGGCTCATTAAAGATCACACACACCCCTGAATTTCATAAGGTTCTAAGCCTCTTCACCAAATTGGGCCCAGTGGTGCCCATTTGCTTCCCACCCGCTTGTAATTATTGTCTTTTCTCTACTACAAATTTGATACGCAACCAATACGAGATAAAAATTGGTTATAATGCTTTTCTGAAATGTTCGTTATGTTCACAGACCAGTGACCAACCTGATTCGTTCAAGCAATAACTAGAAACAACAGCATACTGAACTACAGCCTGGAAGGAAATATTTGTGCGGCAGAAAATGAAGCAACCAGAAAAAGGGGATCACTAAATAAGTGTTTGGATAGTCCAATTTTACAGTAAATGCTTAGCTCATAAACCACCCATATTTTCGGAGAACTGCATTCTATTTAATCCCTAAGTTCATCATTTTCCTTTTATTAGCGTATTATATGGTTCCGTAAATAAAAGCACTTTCCTTTCAGCACATTTCATTTTTTTCGTTCAATTGCACATTATAAAATGGGCGTATTTGATCATTCTTTGGGAGGGTGGGGGTCATGAACTTCAGTTTCCGATACGAATGTTTATGAAAATTAACACCGTTGGCATTCTTGCCTGGCTAAGGTTAAGGCGCATTGGCCCCAAAGCTTACCCATACAAAAAGTATCCAATAACCGATTTGTAAACAAATATAACAAAAATTCAAATAACGTATGGTGAAATGGATTTTCAAATAAAAAAGATTTAGTGACAAAGACTGGGAAACGATTCGCAGTGAACGCCCACACCGCGTTTATGAGTTATATCACTACACATAGTCCTCTAACCTTACATAAAGTTGGCTAAATGTCCGGATACCGAGTTAAAGGAGATGTTCCAGAAGTGGAGTGGCTCAGGAAGTATATTTGATGAATGTATGTATCAAAAAATTAACACTTTTTTGTTTCAAAAATTCATTTTGATACTCAAATTGATGTATATCCAAAAATGTAAATACACCCATTTCATATTTGAGCCAATATTAATAAACTACGATCAATTTTATATTCAAAATTTGGTCAAATAAATTCGCTAAAGTAAGTATCAAACAATATATTTCCAATAAATTCGACAATTACCACCTACATTACCTCTGATTCTTTGGATACAAAAAAGCAGTCTTACCGTGGGTACCGTAAGCCTGAAAAGAAAGAAAGGATATTTCGCGTTCGTGAGAACCAATGAAGTTAGCTATAGCGAAAATGCTAACCACTGTACAGCTGAAATGTTCCTAAATTACTTATTCTTACATTTGTCACACTTACTAACATTGTACCTTAAACATTATACGATTTACCAAAGGAACAGCAACAACAGAGTCTCTTTTGCCTTAATCACTAATGGGTACATAGATGTAGTCCAATACAGTCAATAGCATAAAATCCGCAATATTCATTGTCAGAAGCCATTTACCGGTACCGACTACACAATATACAAGTAAATGTAAATATATCGGTATGTAGTATATACGCGTATACTTTATAAGTCGCAACCCCTTCGTGCTTACATAATTTTGGCCTCATCCTTTGATTTTTTAATGAGGAAAGGTTCGGCAGATGAGTCACATGCGGTTTATCGACCCATTTTGTGTGAAAAACTTCAACTTAATATGATATCCGGACATTTAGCCAGTGGACGTTTGTGTCCCCCTTGAATCCCGGGCATCTAGCCAATGGACGTTTATGTCCCCATGCAAATATTGGCTAAATGTACGGGATTCCTTTATATATGAGTACGATGAGAATTATTTTGTGCGATTTTTTGTCATTCTCGATCAGTTCACGCCTCAGCGAACACAATCTGTGGTAAACACATGTGCACATTTTGAGTGTAGATTGGAGCCGCATTTAACATTATTGAACGGTGCCAGAGAAATATTTGTTGGTTTAATTTAGGAGTGAAAGTATATGCTGTCTGGAGTTTAACTTGAAGAGTAAAGGCTACCACTGTATAGAATCTCAGAATAATGAAATTATTCATATAATATTCATAGCCTATTGCATGTAGCATAGAAAAATGGTAAAAAACAGTGTTGAAAAGGCACTGAAGTCGAAGAAACAAATCAGATCAAAGAAGACAGATAAATTAAAATCTTTGAAGAAGCAGACCAAGAAGAAAACTGTAAATAAATCTGCTTTTGCAACTTATCTGTTTGATTCAAAACATAAAATAAACACTAAAGAGGAAGAGGATGCAACCAACCGTGCTCCGAGGAATGAGGCAACTATATCCACAGAGAAGTTTATAGAAATTCCAGACACATTTGCAGCATATGACGAATTAGAAGTGGAATGTTACCAAGCCGAATCAGGAAATGTTTCTGGTTTTGATACAACCTTAAACAACTCTGTAGATGAGAACCTTGCAGTTCCAGAAGAAGAAGAAAGTGTAGTAAGTTAATTTGAAATATTTTTATATCGATTGCTAATGATGTATAAAATATGTTAAAATCTCTACAGATTGAAACTGATTCCCATCCTGCTGAAATTGATTGCACAGACACAAGCATAAATGTTGAGGAGTGCGACGGGAATTGGAAAATTTTATCATTAAATCCCGAGCGATCTCACGTGTTGCTGGCTTTCAAGGACTTCAATGAAGTAATATTAAAGATCCTATGTTAGTTTTCATTTATTCATGTTCTTATTTATGAATTTTTTTTTAACAGGATGTAAAAATATTTGGTTGTGGTTTAATAAAAGCTTTAAAAGGTAGTGCAAAAATATTGGGGTATACTTTGACTCCTGCAAATAAAGGGGAGAAATTTTATGCCCCTGTTACCCATTCTGCACTTACATTGAGACCACTCTCTGATGACGGTTCATTGAATTATTGTAAAAAAGATTTTAAACTGGATTTTTTATATCCTGAAGTGGAGCTGCAGGAAAATTTGCTGAATCAAGTTACAGGTCTGTTTCCTCTCTTTTATTTCTCTCTTTCATTTCATGCGATTAATATCTCTTTGTATTTGCAGATCTGTATGAAAACCATAAAGTTATTTTACTCTTCTCATCATTGAATGAAGAAACGAATTCCCTCGTATATCCGGGATATCCCGATTTGTATAAACCGCGTCCAACGGACGGTCTAATCAAAAACAGACTCAATATGGGATCGTTTATAGTGCATTCAGAGAAGTGAGTGTCCTGCTTCTTTTCCAGTTTGATATCATTTGCTCACAAATATAGTAACAAATAAATTTTCATAATAAAAATGCACAAAATTGCATATTCACCTTTTGCCAATGAAAAAGTATAATTAGGTTATGGAGGAATCCATCAACCTCAGTATGAGGATTCTGTATAACTACAGGAGTCAACCACTCTAGAAATGCAACGGCATGGCAATTTTGGTATCACTTTAGTTGATGGATTTGTTGAAGAGAAAAAGATTAGAATTTTGTTGTCCAAAATCACAAGGAGAAATGGATGTCTTAGAGATGAAAATGTTTAATTGAAGATTCTTGTTTCAGATATTTTCATGAATATCCAGCGTACGGAAATGCTTGTGATAAAATTCTCAAGTATGCGAGAAACTCTAAAAACAACTGCCGGAGACCAGTTATCGCTACAACTGGGGGAAAGGGGACAGGGAAATCAACTTTTAACCGTTATCTTATCAACCAAATTCTGCAGGAGTGAGTTGTTAGTACTTGCTTATAAGCGAATACAAGTTTTAAAATTATTATTTATTGAAATCTTTACACAGATCACCATGTGTCTATTATCTTGACTGCGATGTCGGACAGCCTGAATTCACACCGCCTGGAATGATATCTTTGACATGTGTGTCAGAGCCATTGCTGGGTCCCCCATTTACCCACCTTATCCCTCCGTTATCCTCTGTGTATTATGGCAATATCACTGCAGCAGGTGTGACCTTTTTCACATTAATATGGAAGTTAGCTAATTTGTTCCAGAGCAGCCTTTATTCCAATGCGCTTTTTTGTATTACTTAGGTCTGCCTGATTTCTACATTCAGTGCATCACACATGTACTCAATGCTGCACCTTCAAATCATTTTCCACTGATTGTCAATACAATGGGATGGAACCGAGCATTGGGACTACATTTACTTCTAGATACTCTTCGTATGGTAAGAAGATATTTGAATTTAAATTGGATTTGCAATAATCAAACTTTTTCATATCTCTAGGTCAATCCCACACATATCGTTCAGTTGGTTTCAAAGAAGGAGTCAAAAAATCTTCCATTCCTGACAAAACAATACGTTAGTGAAGCTGTTGGTTGGAGCGAGAATAAACTTACAGTACAACCTTCCACACATGAGCTGATAACTATGGATATAGATATTAATATGAACGATATGCAAGTAGAAAGAACATCATTCCATATTCTTAGAATTAAAAATTGTCTACCCTTGGAAATTACAGGATTGAAATCCACTGTGTCGTATATTGAATAATATCTATCTTTTCCCAGAGTTGTGTATAGGCCTTCGGATTTGCGTGAATTGAGACTATTATCTTATCTTCAATCAATGCAGGATGCTTGTATCAAGCTAAAGGAAAAAATTATAGATCGAAGGTAGTGTAGTATCATGTTTCTTTTTAAGAATTTCACAGCGAAAAGTTAACTTGGTTTCTTTTTCAGTTTATCTTTATCATCGTTGTGTTCCATTTCCCCATATCGCGTGAAATTGTCTGACTTGACGTTGTGCGTTGCTCATGAAACTGGATTGCGACGCTCGCATGCCTTGGCGCTTTTTAATGCATCGATTGTTGGACTATGCATTGCCTCTAAAAATACTCCCCACAAGGTATATTTGATATTTACCCAACCAGTATGATATTTATTCACATTCAGTTGTCATGTGTATAATTCTGGAATATCTTTCAACAGGAAATCTCAAAATATTTGCCCCCTGCCCATGTTGCGGAATGTATGGGACTTGGTATCGTCAGAGGTATCGACCCCAACACAGACACGTTGTTTATAATCAGTGATCTTGAGCACAAAGTTCTTGAAAAAGTCAACTGCTTGGTTTTAGGAGTAATATCCTTGCCTGAAGCTCTTTGTCCAATGAATAAAAAGGTTTGTTTTGATTAGAAGTTTTTGTCTTCTTATTTGAAGTGAAATAATAAATAGTTTCCTTTTTTCCAGGGTGTGGAGATCTTGCCCTACACATCTGGGAGTTTATTTCAAGTGAAAGGATCCAGTAAATTTAGAGTTTATCGAAATTTTGTCAAATAAAATCGAGTCGCAGCAATCATAATTTTTACTGAAGATTCATAGGCAAATAGCATTGCTATTTTGTAGCTACCTGTCCTCGAACTTGAGAATCCCATGGAAATTAGAACCAAGGCTGTGGTGTCCGAAGTGAATACATGCTAGAGTATTAGTTGGTAAAATTGGGCCGACTACTGTTTTGTTAAAGATTTTCAATGTATTATTGATTCAGGTTAAGCTCCAAATAATACTTAAATTTGGACGAATTGAGCTTGAAAAGTAGTGATGACATTATGGAGTTATTTGGAGAGTAGGGTCTGAGGCTTGGTCTACCGAATCCACGGCCCTGATAAAAAGAAGTAGATGTTGGTCTTCAGTTTCCGCATCCCCCATTACCTGTATGTGTGTTCTTTTACGGAAACAAATCTTAATACAATGTCTGAAACCAATGCTTGAAAAACGATTGCTGCAGTCCGGCCTTCTAATAAAGGGTTAGGGGCTAAATCCCTGATCTGTCAGGTATATATGTCACTTGGCATTACTCGCTTCAGAGGTAGGTGCAAGAGGTCTACGAAGTCACTCATTTTTTTCATTTCTGATCCGGTTGTGTTATATATTTTAAGTAACACTCCGATCCTACTCTCAATTGTAATGGCTCTGCAAGTTTTGCGATTAGATTCCTGTTATAGCATTTTTGGTAGAATCCAGCCGGAGTAATGTCGGCAAAATCAAAACGTCCCACACAGGAAACTCCTAACCCTTTTCATTCTGTGACTGAAGTTAACTATTTTCATACATCTTTTTATACGTTGCCTGTCAAAATTTCATACATTGAACCCTTGACTGGAAACCATGAAGTATCCTTGGTCATGGCTCAGGTTTAACTAAATCGCCAATGATGCGTGTTGGATACATAAT